>ML663006.1:22638681-22848455 GCA_007570785.1 Antilocapra americana
TGTGTGTGTGTGTGTGTGTGTGTGTGTGTGTGTGTGTGTGTGTGTGTTAGAGTAAACTGAGTCCTGGAAAATTTAAAGAATAAAGTCATATCTGCATTTCAAGGTAACAAGTACTACTGTAAGGAACCAGAATTAGCCTGGAAAGTCCTTTGAAATTTAGATGATCAAAAACTGAGTGAATATTGACAAAATGGACCTTGGAAGAAGTACATTTCTTGAATAATTACTGGAAAGCAGCAGAGCAAACAACTCTCCTTACTAGGGAAACTCACAAAGGAATCACTGTTAACTTTGTACAAGCTTCGGCTTTGGTTTACAGAAAATGCCCAAATGAAAGTTCGGGCCCTTTGGGCTTCCCTGATGCCTCAGTTGGTAAAGAATCTGCCTGCAACGCAGGAGACCCCGGTTTGATCCCTGGGTTGGGAAAATCTCCTGGAAAAGGGAAAAGATATCCACTCCAGCCTTCTGTAATCCCATTTAATAAATCTAACTCTTCAGTACACTTCTACAGTAATCCCCTTTAGTCAACTCTACTTCTACACTTAGTAACTCTTTGCTTCTTCTACATTTAGAAACTCTTCTCCTGTTTTTCTACACTTCAGTAATCCCCTTTAGTAAATCTAACTCTTTATTTCTGCCTGGGATGTCCATAAAGCGCTGCACCCTAACTTTATGGAAACTGAAGGAAAGGAAAATGGAGTGTGCTCATCAGTGGCCCTCTGCGGGCTTACACCGAGGCGCATGCTTGCAGCCTTGAGGGTGGGCGGAAAGAGAATTTGGTCCTGCAGTGCAGCAGGGAAGAAGGGAAGGGTCACTGAATGTGGGACAATTCTTAGACCTTATAAATTCATTCTCCAACAGTAATTTGAGACACTAATGCTCTCACTACCTTTCAGAGTCTTTTTATCGCCAGTTGGGCACAAGTATGAAGTAGCTCTCAAACATTACTTTTGCCATATTTTTTCATGATAAATTCAAAGGATGGAAGGAAAACTAAGAGTTGAAGACAGCTGACTTTCAGTACCTGAATTCTATATATTTATTTCCAAACCAAAATACACCATCAACTTTTATTTATTGGTTTTATGTTTCATAACATCAACCGCTGACCTCCAATTACTGACAAATTTTAAAGGAAAAAGGAGAAAATGGAAGGGGGTTCAGATTTTTCAGAAGCAAATGCTTTATATATGCCTTATTACTTTAAATTTAAAGCATATCTGAATAGGATGCATTTAAATATAACAACTATGACTAACTTTAAAGATCAAATATTTAAAACCAATACTTTATAGAATATCAGTATTGTTCAGCTTTTGACCATATGATGAGCAGATGTTCATACTGATAAAGACTATAAAAAATGAGAAAACTAAATTTTTACTGATTTTGTAAATTATAGTGGATATAATATTTTAAAGAGAAAGGCCAGTATTTACCTGATAATAATTCTGTTACATATATGCCCTTATTATACCAAACAAAAATATATACTGTTTATGACTTAACAAACTATGTTTCCAGGACAATACTTAATTTTCTTTTGAGTGTCAATTTTACCTAAGAAAACTGGAGATGATGGTTTATTGAAAAGCATCCTTATGTTCAGAAGTAGCCATTAACCCCTAAATAATGCTGTCAGTGCAGCAATTTATGTTACTGGCTTTTTAAAACAAACAAAAACTTTATAATACATATGATTGGCTCAATAATTGTGAAGAAATTGTTCACAATATATTTAGGGATGATTTTTCTCAACGACAAAATGAGAAGGGCTAAGAATGAACATGGCAGGATGGCACATTGAAACAAGTATTATATGAATAAGAATAAAATAAAAATTAGAAAAGCTGTCACTGAAGCTGATTCAGAGATAGGGTAATTAATATAATACACTATGATCAAAGTGTAACTTGCATTATACTAAAGCTTACAAAAATGAACAAAAATATAATGGAAACACCTAGTAGAAAGTTAACCAAATTAATTGGTATTGATCAAATTGAAATAATAATGCTTTACCTACTTGAAAACTTATATGAAAAATCAAAACTATTTGCCTTAACAAAATACTAGACTAGAAAATAAGCCTGATGATAACGATATTTTTGAGAATACTTAAAACACTTGACTTGTTTTTCTGACTATTCTCTTTTATTTGCATATTTTGGTTAAATTACTCACACAGTTTCCTTAATCATACAAGTTGTAAACAAGCTCTCTAATAAGTGTGCTTTTATTTTTAAAATTTACCAAGGAAAACATTCTTGTCCAAGTTTCATTTAAGGCAATATTTATAAAGGAAAATGCCAACAACTATGCTCCACATGATTTACGTATACATGATTTTTACATTTAAGTTATTAAAAATGTGTTTGACGTGACTACTTGTATCATGGTTTTCTGTCCCATGGCCAAAATTCATTTGTTGTAACTTTGACCCTCAGTACCTAAGAATGTGACCTTATTTGAAAACAGGGTGACTGCAAATGCAATTACTTGTTAAGATGAGATTATTGGAGTAATCCCTAATCCAGTATGAGTGATGTTTTTATTTAGATAAAAAGGAAAATTGGGACACAGACACATGTGTATAGGAAAAATGCCATGTAAACATGAAGATGACCATCTACAAACTGAGGAGAGAGGCCAAGCCTAGATCCTTCACTCAGCCCACAGAGGAACCAAACCAAACTTGTATTTGGACTTCTAGCCTCCACAGATGTGAGACAATAACTTTCTGTTATCTAAGGCATCAGGTTTGTGATATTTTGTTATGGTAACTCTAGCAATGTAGTACAACTTGTTTAATATCATTTTATACCTAAATGGTTCATTACTGATTAAACTACCAACTTTTTTACACAGTTAGTCAAAGATTTCTACAAGTTGACTTAACTGTGGAGCAATTATAAATAGTGAAGGGAAAGAACAAGAGTCTCCTCAGGACCCCAAGGGAGGAAATGCACAACCTAGGACCGACATTCTTAATCTGGGCAGAAGTAAGGTGTTCAAATGTAAAATTAGGGGAGGCTGATGATGGGAGGAGTTTGAGGTGGTGAAAAACACTTCTGTCATCTGATAAAAATTCAAATGTGCATCTAAAAATTGGGATTGTCATATACACACTTCTGTATGTAAAAGAGAAAACTAATAAGAACCCACTGTGCAGCACAGCAGCTGCTATTCTCAGTACTCTGTAATGACCTACATGGAAAAATAATATAAAAAAGAGTATAACTTTACTGCACACCTGAAACTAATACATTGCAAATCAACTATATCCCAATCATTTTAAATCCTGAAAAAATAAAATAAAACTTCAGTAGCCTAATACACTTTTATTTTTGAAAGGGTAATTGGGCTCCCTAGAAGCAAGGCAAGTGTTGCCTTGTATCTCTTGAAGACTATACTAAAACTTGAAGCATCCTTAAATACAGGTTCAATGACAAATCAATGACAAATGACCCCAGATGGTAATTCAGGTATCTCACAAAAGACAGACTATGCTTTGATTGACAATATTCTAATTGTGTAGAGTTTAAGAAGAAGTTTGAATTTTTTAAAAGAATTTTTATAGGATAAGAATAGCAGACACTGTATCAACCTTCATGCATCCAGGAGAAAGCAAAACAAAACACCAAAAAATCTGATTACTAGAAAGACAGATTAACTTTTTTCAAATCAAGAATGGGATAAATGAGGACTGAACAAAATCCCATTCTCTTGCTTTTGATTTCCATCTAATTTACACTATACCATATTGTACTGACTCATACAGTAGCGCTATGTCTGTGCAGTACTTTTCATAGAAATTGCAAAAACATTAAGTTTATACCAAAATTATCATATTGAATGTGAAATCTCTTAAAATTCATTCATTGACAGTTGTTTCATTCATAAAATAGGTATTCATAACACTTACTTCTTAGATAGTGTGATACTTCCCCCAAATGTCCACATATTAATCCTCGGCATTTGTGAATATTCAAAGAAGAATTTCATTCACGGTTGAAATTACAATTTATAATCAATTTATCTTGAAATGGGGAGACTATTCTATGATATTCTGAGGAGGGCAGTGTAATCACAAGGGTTCTTACAATGGAAAAGGGACATAGGAGTGAGAGAACCAGAAAATGGCAGCTTGCAGAAGCCTGACCCGGTATTTCTAGCTTTGAAGAAGCAAGACGAGAGCCATGAGTGAAGTACAGTGGTGGCCTCTAGAAGCTGAAAAAGACAAGGAAACAAATTCTTCTCTAGAACTTTCAGAGGAAAGGAAATCTTGGAACTAATACCTTGCTTTTAGCCAGGGATTCTTGTGTCGAATTTCTGACCTACAGTGCTTGAAGATAATATATCTTTATTGTTTAAGGCCATACATTTTTGGCAATTTGTTACAGAAGCTGTAGAAAGTGAATACAGATAATATTCCTTATCTAAGGCATCACACAACTGAACAGAGAATTCCTAAAAAAAAATAAATAGGGAATTTCAGTGTGTGTGGGGTGAGTGTGTGCTGAAGAAATATGAGTTAGCGTAGGAATATTTAAGCAAGTTCACTGAAGCCTTTGAGGAACTCGGAAGAAAGCAGCACGCAAATAAAAAATGAGTTTTTATTAGGAAAAGTTTGGGTAAGTATCATGACCTAAGGTGAGAGAAGAGAAGGTATAAAGACCAAGAAGCAAGAAGGAATGTGACATTTTGGGTAATATTTTAGCATGGCAGGTATATAGCTTATGAGTAAGAAACAAAACAGAAAACAAAAGCAAAATGAGACAAGTAAGCGAACAAAAACTCCAAGTACTGTCAGGTTAAAAAAGAACTAAATATTTGAGAGATAAATGTATTAAGGAGAATACATTTGCTATCTTGAGGGGACTGAATGGTAATTAAAAAGATCTCTGGAAGAGTTTTGCATTTGAGGAAGAATATTCTGATAGAAAAAAGCAGAGTAAGAGAGGGCAGCAATGGATTCAGAGAGACCATGTAGAAAGCTGTTGCTTTATCTACTTAAAAATGGTGATGGGGTCTTCCCAGATGATCCAGTTAAAAATTAAGATTTCACCTTCCAATGCAGGGGATATGGATTTGACCCCTGGTCAAGGAGCTAAGATCTCACATGTCTCATGGCCAAAAAACAAAATATAAAACAGAAACAATAAAGAATTTATAAACGATCTGCATCTTACATATATAAAACAGACTACCCAGCCATTAAAAAGAATGAAATAATGTCATTTGCAGCAACATGGATGGACATAGAGAGTGTCATACTGTGTGAAGTAACTCAGACTGAGGAGAAACATCATAGACTTTGAGAACAAACCTATGGTTGCCAGGGGAAAGAAAGAGAGGAAGGAATAGTTAGGGAGTTTCATAGGGACATGTACACACTGTTATATTTAAAATGGATAATCATCAAAGACCTACTCTATAGCACATGGAATTCCCCTCAATGTTCAGTCTGGATGGAGGGGGTTGGGGAGGAGAATGGATACATGTATATGTATAGATGAGTCCCTTTGCTGTTCACCTCAAATTATCACAGCATTGTTAATTGGCTATACCCCAATACAAAATGAAAAGTTTTTTTTAAAAAAAGAAAAATAGTCCACATCAAAAAAATATTTTAATGAACTCCACACACAAAAAACAATGATGGTTTGAACTAAGAGACTTGTAGGGAGGAAGACGGAATGGACAAGATTTTAGGCTTTTTAGAAGAAAGGGTCAACATAATTTTCTTTTTTAATTCCTTGAGTAGCAAGAGGAAGATGGAAGAATATATTTTGATTGCTTTAGTCACTGAGTACACGGTGATGTCATGATCTGAAATAGAAACACAGAAAGAAGAATAGACTAACAGGAGATAAATAGTGAATTTAGATTTGAACAATTGTTTATGAGAATCCAAGAGACAAGTTCCAGAGGGCCAAGTATGTGTTATGGTAAGAAATGGTAAGAAATCTAGTGGGAGGTGTTGATTGGATTACTACAGCATATAGATCACAATCATCAAAGGAGAGTGACTTAGACTAGAAGAAAAAAATCATAGGCAGAACCTTGAAGAATTTCAACCTTCATGTGATGAGTAAAGGAACTCAATAAAAGCAACTGAGGAGTGACCAGAAATAGATAGCTTTTGAGGAAATATGTTGAGTGAAACACCAAGAAAACAAATGTTTAAGTGGAGAGAATAAAAAGCAAGTTCACACACCCGAGGAGACATTTGATGTAAAAACGTTTCATTGGGCCTAGTAACAAGTACGTTTTTTGCCCACAAAAGGACTTTGCTGGCAAAGGTCCGTCTCGTCAAGGCTATGGTTTTTCCAGTAGTCATGTATGGATGTGAGAGTTGGACAGTGGCAAAGGCTGAGCGCTGAAGAATTGATGCTTTTAAACTGTGGTATTAGAGAAGACTCTTGAGAGTCCCTCGGACTGCAAGAAGATCCAACTGGTCCATCTTAAAGGAGATCAGTCCTTGGTGTTCATTGGAAAGACTGATGTTGAAGCTGAAACTCCAATACTTTGACCACCTCACACGAAGAGTTGACTCATTGGAAAAGACCCTGATGCTGGGAAGGATTGGGGGCAGGAGGAGAAGGGGACGACAGAGGATGAGATGGTTGGATGGCATCACCGACTCAATGGACATGGGTTTGGGTGGACTCCAGGAGTTGGTGATGGACAGGGAGGCCTGGGGTGCTGCAGTTCATGGGGTTGCAAAGAGTTGGACATGACTGAGAGACTAAACTGAACTGAACAAGCAGAATGACAGTTTGAAGAAAGTGTGTAGTGTCAGGGGAGACAGACTTGAAGTCCTTAAAATTATTAATGCAAGATAGCCATCATAATATGAGAGACAGAAGCTAAACCAGAGAAAAGGAATCATTTTTCGACTCAGATCTTAGAGGATATAAAACAAATGGATACAGAGAATGAATATAAAACATTACAAGGAACTGATAGAAGTGTTTCCTTTTATAAAAACTAGAAATAATGAAGAAAAGATGAGTATGGATGCAGATAAGGGGACTAATTGTGCTGAAATGTATAACCTACCCCTATTCATTCTGTGGAGAATCATAGCAATGCATTAACTGATGTCAATCTCCTACAATAAATAAAACTGACTCATAATGAATAGTCATTTACTTTCTGGTTGCATAGGGCAATAGTAGATATTCACTCTACTCAGTAAATAATATTGGTAATAAAAATAAATAAACACTTTGATCATTTTCATATATTTTACAAAGCATTTGCAGATACATTTATTTTTGTTTAAAATTGCAGTTAAATATACATAATGTAAAAAACTAACCACTTTTAAGTCTACACTTACATGGCATTAAGCAGAGTAATTATTGTGACACTACCACTATGATCTTTGTCCAGAATCTTTTGACCTTTCCCAGCTCTGTATGAATTGAGCATAAATTGTCTTGCCCTGTCTAGTCCCTGGCAGCCATCTACTTTTTGTATCTGTGAATTTGATGAGCTTCAAATAACTGGAAGCATATAATGTTTTTCTTTGGTGATGGGCCTATTTTACTCAGCACAATGTCTTCAAGATTCATCCATTTTGAAGGATGGATCAGAGTTTCCTTTCTTTTAAATGCTGAAGAATAGCCCATTGAATACACACAACATATTCTGTTAATCCATGTCATCTGTTTATGGACTCCTGGGTTGCTTCCAGTTTTGATATTGTGAATAATGCTGCTATGAATATGAGTGTATAAATACCTCTACAGTCCCTGCTTTCGATTCTTTAGAGTACATGCACAGAAGTGGAATAGCTGGATCATGGGGTAATTTTATATTTAATTTTCTGAAAAATCACCTACCATTTTCCATAGAAGCTGCAGCATTTTACATTCCCACCAGCAAATGCATAGGATTTTGATTTTTTCATGTACCCGTCAGCACTCACATTTTCAGGTGTTTAGTCACTCAGTCATGTCTGAATCTGTGTGACCCCATGGACTATAACCTGGCAGGTTCCTCTGCCCATGGAATTCTCCAGGCAAGAATACTGGAGTGTCAGAGAGTGTTTTGCCTATGTTATCCTCTAAGAGTTTTATAGTTTCTGGTCCTATGATTAGATCCTTGATCCATTTTGAGTTTATTTTTGTGTATGGTGTTAGAAAGTGTTCTAGTTTCATTCTTTTACAAGTGGCTGTCCAGTTTTCCCAGCACTACTTGTTAAAGAGATTGTCTTTTCTCCACTGTATATTCTTGCCTCCTTTGTCAAAGATAAGGTGTCCATAGATGTGTGGATTTATCTCTGGGCTTTCTATTTTGTTCCATTGATCTATATTTCTGTCTTTGTGCCAGTACCATACTGTCTTAATGACTGTGGATTTGTAGTATAGCCTAAAGTCAGGTAGGTTGATTCCTCCAGTTCCATTCTTCTTTCTCAAGATTGCTTTGGCTATACGAGGTTTTTTGTGTTTCCATACAAATTGTGAAATTATTTGTTCTAATTCTCTGAAAAAGACCTCTGGTAGCTTGATAGGAATTGCACTCAATCTATAGATTGCTTTGGGTAGTATACTCATTTTCACTATATTGATTCTTCCAATCCAAGAACACGGTATATTTCTCCATCTATTTGTGTCCTATTTGATTTCTTTCATCAGTGTTTTATAGTTTTCTATATACAAGTCTTTTGTTTCTTTAGGTAGACATACTCCTAAGTATTGTATTCTTTTTGTTTCAATGGTGAATGGAATTGTTTCCTTAGTTTCTCTTTCTGTTTTCTCATTGTTAGTGTATAGGAATGCCAGGGATTTCTGTGTGTTGATTTTGTATCCTGAAACTTTACTGTATTCACTGATTAGTTCTAGTAATTTTCTCGTAGAGTCTTTAGGGTTTTCTATGTAGAGGATCATCTCATCTGCAAACAGACATTTCTCCAAAGAAGACATAAAAATGGCTAACAAACACATGAAAAGATGCTCAACATCACTCATTATCAGAGAAATGAAAATCAAAACCACGAGGTACCACTTTACACCAGTCAGAATGGCTGCCATCCAAAAATCTACAAGCAATAAATGCTGGAGAGGATGTGGAGAAAAGGGAACCCTCTTACACTGCGGGTGGGAATGCAAACTAGTACAGCCACTATGGAAAACAGTGTAGAGATTCCTTAAAAAACTGCAAATAGAACTGCCATATGACCCAGCAATCCCACTGCTGGGCATATACACCGAGGAAACCAGAATTGAAAGAGACACGTGTACCCCAATGTTCATCGCCGCATTGTTTACAATAGCCAGGACATGGAAGCAACCTAGATGCCCATCAACTGACAAATGGATAAGAAAGCTGTGGTACATATACACAATGGAATATTACTCAGCATTCAAAAAAAATTCATTTGAAGCAGTTCTACTCAGGTGGACGGAATTGGAGCCTATTATCCAGAGTGAAGTAAGCCAGAAGCAAAAACAACAATACAGTATACTAACGCATATATATGGAATTTAGAAAGATGTTAACGAGATCCCTGCATGAGAGATAGCAAAAGGAATGCAGATGTATAGAACAGACTCATGGACTCTGTGCAAGAGGGCAAGGGTGGGATGATCTGGGAGAATGGCATTGAAACATGTTAATTATCATATGTGAAATCAATCGCCAGCCCAGGGTTGATGTTCGGGGCTGGTGCACCGAGATGTCCCAGGGGGAGGGAATCGGGAGGGAGGAGGGAGGGGGATTCTGGAGGGGAAGCATATGTATACCCATGGCGGTTTCATGTCATTGTATGGCAAAACCAACACAATAAAGTAAAGAAAATTTAAAAAAACAATAAAATAAAATCTCCTTTTAAGATGAAGGGAAAAAAAAAAAAGAATACTGGAGTGAGTTGCCATGCCCTCCTCCAGGAGATCTTCCCATACCAAGGATGAAACCCAAGTCTCCTGCATTGCAGGAACCACCAGGGAAGCCCTAGTTTGTTGATAATAGCCATCCTGATGGATATGAAGTAGTATTTTTTCATGGGTTTTATTTGCATTTCCTTGATGATTAATGATGTTGAGCATCCTTTTATGTGTCTATTGGACTTAAGCATATCTTTTTCGGAGAAATATCTATGTAAAGTGCTTTGACTGATTTTGCCCATAATTGACTTCTTTATTTTTTTTATGTTCATGTTGAGTTGTATTAGTTCTTTTTATATTTTGGATGCTAACTCCTTATCAGATCCGCAAATATATCATACCATTTTCCTGGGTTCATTTTACTCTAGTGATAGCATTTTATGAAGCACAAAAGTTAATTTTTCAGTTTAGTCCAGCTTATATATCTTCTTTTTCTTTCGTTGTTCATATTTTTAGCATCATATCCAAGGAAACACTGACATATCTAATGTCATAAGCTTTTCCCCTATGTTTTCTACAAATAGTCTTATATTTACAGCTTTTTTTCTTTTAATTATCAGAGCACAGTTGCTTACAATGTTGTGTTAGTTTCTGATGTACAGCAAAGTGAATCAGCTATATGTTTACATATATCCCCTCTTTTGAGATTTCTTTCCCATTTAGGTTACCACAGAGCACTGAGTCGAGTTCCCTCTGCTATACTCATTTTATTAATTGGGAGATTGGGAGTCACACACACACACACACACACACACACACACACACACATATGTATATGTATATATAATATATAAGAGCTGTACACATATAACTCTTAATTTTAAGTCATTGATCCATTTTGAGTTAACATTATAAATGATGTAAGATATGAATCCAACTTCATTTTTGTTTATGTAGATATCCAATTTTCCTAACACCAATTGTTCAATAAGACTATCCTTTACCACTTGAATAGTTGTGGAATTTTTGTTGAAATAATTTGATTTCTGGGTTTTCCATTATTTTCTATATGTCTGTCTTTATACCAGTACTGCACTGGTTCAACTATGGCTTTATAGTTTTAAAATCAGGATCAGTGAGAACTTCAATTTTCTTCTTTTATCAAGTTTATTGTGGCTATCCAGGGTCCATATGAGGTTTGGAAGATATTTTCTGTTTCTGCCAAAAGTGCCATAGGAATATTAATAGAGATTGCACAGCATGTGTAGATCACTTCGGTTGGTATTGACATTTTAACTAATCCAGGAACATGGAAGGCTTGCATGTACATTTTAAATCTACTACATTTATAACTTCTTTCTCTACCATCTCAGATATATATACTAATTTAAAAATTAATATAAATATAATTTGGTTTTGAAATTGTAGATTCACTTGTTTTTTTTTTAAAACTGAGAGATGAGTATAAGATTAACAAGTTTTTCAAGATGAAGAATGATTCAGTTGCATCTGAAATAATGTTTTAGCTAGAAGCTATATGTTTTTTACAGTAGGAGACATTTTAGAGTCACACATACTTCTCTTCTCCCTTTAAATAGAATCCAATATGCAAATTTACTTACAGTGCTGGAAAGTTCAGAATCATTTAATGTGTTATGCTCAACCACTATTAAAGGACATGATCAATACAAGTATTTTTTTACATAATTCTGTAATTATTTAATTATAGAATACTTAATTATAGAATTAATAACAGAATTAATTAACTAATAAGTGCTTTGTTTAAATTACAAACAATGTAGTAAAAGCATATGATCAGGGATGCATAAGGATCAAGTGTATCACTGTGTAGACTTTTTTTTTGACAATAATGCTTTTTGAGCAAATTATCAACCTAATTAAGAAATATATTCATATTTACTTTGTCCACCTGAGGCAAAGAACTGACTCATTGGAAAAGACCCTGATGCTGTGAAATATTGAAGACAAGAGGAGAAGGGGACAATAGGGGATGAAATGGTTGGCTGGCATCACTGACTTAATGACCATGAGTTTGAGCAAACTCCAGGAACTGGTGATGGATGGGGAAGCCTGGCATGCTGCAGTTCATGGGGTTACAAAGAGTTAGACATGACTGAGCAACCGAACTGAACCGATTCATATTTATACCACTAATTTCTATGATTTAACTGCACATACAAATCTGTAGATAGATTTAAGTATCCAATAGTACTTAAGAAGTGATATAGTCAAAGTTGACATGATATGTTCCTCGCTTTTATAGAGTTGGATAATATTGTCAATAGTTAATTATAAAATGTCTTAGTGACAATTATGCTATTGTTCTAACCTGAATTATATCTCCATCTATTTATGAAATTGTGATGAAAGATGAAAACAGCTCTCACACCAAATTCTACCATTCATACAAACATTCTTAAGTACAAAATGGCTGCAAATGAAGCCATTTCTGTTATTGCAGAGCTTCTGAATGAAGTATGCCTTCATCCATCTATAATTCTTTGAGGTCTCTAATAGTTATAACAAGCATCCTAGTAGCTTCTAACAATCCAACACATTGAAATTCTGTCTCAGCTGAAATTAGCAGAAAAATCTGATAAAGTTCTTCATATAATTTTTTCAGTTTAAAGCCATTAGCTCTTTTAGAACTATAAATCTTCTACATATAAGGATACTCTCTCAATTTATACTGCTTCTGTGGTAATAGTTTGGCCTTGGAGGACAAAATGAAGCAGGGCAAAAGCAAACAGAGTTTTGCCAAAAGAACACACTGATCATAGCAAACACCCTCTTCCAACAATACAAGAGACAACTCTACACACAGACATCCCCAGATCAATCAGATTGATACATTCTTTGCAGCTGAAGATGGAGAAGCTCTATACAGTCAGCAAAAACTAGACCTGGAGCTGACTGTGGCTCAGATCATGAACTCCTTATTGCTAAATTTAGACTTAAATTTGAAGAAAATAGGGAAAACCACTTGACCATTCAGGTATGACCTAAATCAAATCCTTTATGGTTATACAGTGGAAGCAGCAAATAGACTGAAGGGATTAGCTTTGATAGATAGACAGAGGTTCAAGACATTGTACAGGACACAATGATCAAAACTGTGTACAAGAAGAAAGAATGCAAAAAGGCAAAATGGTTGTCAGTGGAGACGTTGCAAGCAGCTGAGAAAAGAAGAGAAGCCAAGAGTAAGGGAGAAAAGGAAACACATATCCTTCTGAATGCAGAGTTCCAAAGAACAGCAAGGAGAGATAAGAAAGTCTTCCTAAGTGAGCAATGAAAAGAAATAGAGGGAATAATAGAATGGGAAAGATTAGAGATCGCTTTAAAAAAAAAATTAGAGATACCAAAAGAATGTTTCATACAAAGATGGGCAAAATAAAGGACAGAAATGGTATGATCCTAACAGAAACAGAAGATACTAAGAAGAGGTGGAAAGAATCTACAGAAGAACTATATTAAAAATATCTTAATGACCCAGAAAATCACGATGGTGTGATCACACTCCTAGAGCCAGACACCCTGGAATGCGAAGTCAAGTGGACCTTAGGAAGCATCATTATGAACAAAGCTAGTGGAGGTGATGGAACTCCAACTGAGTTATTTCAAATCCTAAAAGATGATGCTGTGAAAGTGCTGCACTCAATATGCCAGCAAATTTGAAAAACTCAGCAGTGGCCACAGGACTGGAAAAGGTCTGTTTTCATTCCAATCCCAAAAAAGGCAGTGCCAAAGATGTTTCAAACCCTGCACAACTTCATGCATCTCACAAGCTAGCAAAGTAATGCTCAAAATTCTCCTAGTTGACTTTAACAATACGTGAACTGAAAACTTTCACATGTTCAATATGGATTTAGAAAAAGTATAGAAACCAGAGATCAAATTGTCAACATCTGTTGGATAGCACAAAATCAAGAGGATTACCAAAAAACATCTATTTCTTAAATTTTATTTTATTTTATTTTTAATTTTCTTTACTTTATTGTGTTGGTTTTGCCATACATTGACATGAATCCGTCATGGGTATACATATGTTCTATTTCTATTTATTTACTATGTCAAAGCCTTGAAATGTGGAACACAATAAACTGTGGAAAATTCTGAAAGAGATGGGAATTCCAGACCACCTTACCTACCTCCTGAGAAACCTGTATGCATGTCAAGAAGCAACAGTTAGTACTGGACAGGGAACAACAGACTAGTTCCAAATTAGGAAAGGAGTATGTCAAGGCTGTTTATTGTCAGCCTGTTTACTTAACTTATATGCAGAATTTATCATGCGAAATGCTGGGCTGGATGAAGCACAGCTGGAATCAAGATTGCCAAGAGAACTATCAATTACCTCAGATATGCAGATGACACCATCCTTATGGCAGAAAGTGAAGAGGAACTAAAGAGCCTCCTGATGAAAGTGAAAAGGAGAGTGAAAAAGGTGGCTTAAAACTCAACATTTAAAAAAAAAAAGATCATGATATCTGATCCCATCACTTCATGGCAAATAAATGGGGAAACAATGGAAACAGTGAGAGACTTTATTTTCTGGGGTTTCAAAATCAGTGCAGATGGTGACTGCAGCTACAAAATGAAAGGGCTCTTGCTGCTTGGAAGAAAAGCTAGGACAAACCTAGACAGTGTATTTAAAGGCAGAGAAGTTACTTTGCTGAGGAAGGTCCACCTAGTCCAAGCTATGGTTTTTCCAGTAGTCATGTATGGATGTGAGAGTTGGACCATAAACAAAGCTAAGCGCTGAAGACTTGATGCTTTTGAACTGTGGTGTTGGAGAAGACTCTTGAGAGTCCTTGGAATGCAAGGAGATCAAACCAGTGTATTGTAAAGGAAGTATGTCCTAAATATTCATTATAAGGGCCGATGCTGAAACTGAAGCTCCATACTTTGGCCACCAGATGTGAAGTACTAACTCATTGGAAAAGATCCTGATGCTGGGAAAGAGTGAAGCCAGGAGGAGAAGGGGACAACAAAGGATGAGATGGTTGGATGGCATCATGGACTGGATGGAGATGAATCTGAGCAAGCTCTGGTAATCGGTGATGGACAGGAAGTCTGGCATGGTGCTGTTATGGGCTCCAAAGAGTCAGACATGACTGCACAACTCAGCTGAACTTCTGAACTGAACTAGGATCAAATTTGCATGCTTTGGGTTATTACCACTTTTTGAATGGCTATCCACACCTCAAAAAATGGTAAAAGACCAATAAAACAATTTATAAAATGGATTTTAGGGCAAGAACATGTCAGGTGTAATTTATTCTATTTTATTAGATCAAGTTGCAGCAGAGTGAATAGTTTCTAGAGAAAGGAATGCAATTCTTTGCTAAAAAGGCAAAAATAAGTAAATCCATATAACCTGGACTTTGAAGAATGATACCAATTAAATTGGTGAGTCCTACTCTCTCCATAAACAGTTATGTCTGGAAATGCTAATATTATTCAGCAAGTGATAACTTGTGGAGCCAAGTATGAAATCAAAATTTAAAAAGTTAATAAATCCTAAAAGACTAAAAAATGCAGGCAATATTTTACTGTGTATATTTATCACTGTAGATGAAAATGTGCTACTTGTTAAGTTATAAAGCCTATAAATACTGATTTTATATTACAAAATCTTTTTCAAATAATGTATTAAAATAAAATCGCTTTGTTACATTATGGGGTGATAATGTGAATATTTTATAAGCAATGGCATATATGGCACTTTCATCTGATGTTTAAACACAGTTACAGGGTGTTAAAATATTTAATTATGCATTGTTAGTTAAGTGTTGTATGTGTATAAAGGGCTGGAAAATAATCTGCATTTTTAATATGAATTTATAAAAATAATATCCATTACATAAAAATTGTATCAATCTATAAATTAAAAACTCTCACTCACTACAGCAGTAACATGAACTCCTGATTGCAAAAGAAAACATTACCATTTCATTTATCTAGGACAAATGCAATTATTGAAAAAAAAAGTTGAGCTATCACCTATGTAGTTGCTAGAATGTGAATATAGAAATTTTTTATAAAAGAAGATTCTACCAAAATTAACTGTGCCAATGGAAATATAACTAGCAAGGCTGTATACCATTACCTTGCTTATTTAACTATATGCAGAGTACATCATGAGAAACGCTGGGCTGGATGAAGCACAGCTGGAATCAAGATTGCTGGGAGAAATATCAATAACCTCAGATATGCAGATGACACCACCTTTATGGCAGAAAGTGAAGAAGAACTAAAGAGCCTCTTGAGGAAAGTGAAAGAGGAGAGTGAAAAGTTGGCTTAAAGCTCAACATTCAGAAAACTAACATTATGGCATCCAATCCCATCACTTCATGGCAAATCGATGGGGAAACAGTGGCAGACTTTATTTTTTGGGCTGCAAAATCACTGCAGATGGTGACTGAAGCCATGAAATAAAAAGATGCTTACTCCTGGAAGGAAAGTTATGACCAACCTAGACAGCATATTAAAAAGCAGAGACATTACTTTGTCCATCTAGTTAAGGCTATGGTTTTTCCAGTAGTCATGTATGAGTGTGAGAATTGGACTATAAAGAAAGCTGAGCACACAAGAATTGATGCTTTTGAATTGTGGTGTTGGAGAAGACTCTTGAGAGTCCCTTGGACTGCAAGGAGATCCAACCAGTCCATCCTAAAGGAGATCAATCCTGAATGTTCATTGGAAGGACTGATGTTGAAACTGAAACTCCAATACTTTGGCCACCTGATGCAAAGAGCTGATTCATTTGAAAAGACCTTTATGCTGGGAAAAAATGAAGGCAGGAGAAGAAGGGGACAACAGAGGATGAGATGGTTGGATGGCATCACGGACTCATTGGACATGAGTTTGAGTCAACTCCAGGAGCTGGTGATGGACAGGGAGGCCTGGCATGCTGCAGTCCATTGGGTCACAAAATGTCGGACAGAACTGAGCAATTGAACTGAACATATACCATTAAGCACAACTGGTGGTTCAGACCTTTAGTATGCTCAATTAACTAGGTTTGATATAATTTCATTCTTCATTTTACATCAGTAAGAAAAAAAAAGTTAATTTCTTGTTACTTCAGTAGCTCAAATATTGTGTAACACATTTCTCAGAACTTCATTTTTAAAAATCTGTTGTATTCCATATGTAAATTATTTCTACTATAATGAAATATTACATTAATAATTAAAAGGAATAATGTGAATATTTTTGAAGTTTGACAAAGCAAGAAATGTAACCAATTAATTTATTTCTATGTATTTCTTGTTAGTCACAGCAAACTGATTGATATAATTCTTATCAATACTAATCTTGAATTGAAAAGTGTGCATTTTCTTAGAATCTTTTTCAGAAACTGTCAGCTCTATCCTTCAGCAAATGTTTTGTGTATTTTCTCTTAAATATTCCTCAAGTCCATACTCTTGTTACTTACTCTGTTACCATACCTCTTGTTACCTTACTCAGTCCCTCAAAATTTATCACCTAGAAAATTGCAGCTGGTAGTCAGCCGTGTTCTGGTGAATCTTTAAAAACATGCCATGGAAAATTTCCAGTTTCCAATATGACATCAACTTAATAGTAAACTTCCTGAAAATGTAATCGCTGCCTTCAATATATCGTTGAACAGCAGCAATCTGCTGTTCTTTATGATTCTGATCTTGTTTTTTAACTGCATCTTGCACTTAGCTTAAATGATTCTTCCAAATTTATATCTGATAATTCCATATCACTGCCAAATGCCTTGCCTATTACTACATGAACAGTTCTGTTTCTCAGTATCTGTAGATTTCAAGATCTATTCCCTACCTCCTTCCTCAGCCTATTTTCTCACTGATTTCCAGCTTGTACTTCCATCTTTTGTGACTCCCAAACTGCTTGCAATTTCCCACACCTAGATCTTTTCTGATACTATCTCCTTAGTGGAAAGCACCTTGTCTCTCTGGCTGTCTCCTTAAGAACTCATACTTGGGGATATACTTAATTCAGAAGTTATCTCTGCTCAGAATCCATCACTAAGACTGCCCTCTTTTTTTGGTGTCTTGCGTATTACACAACACACCTTTTAGTGTTTAATTTCCTCAAGTTGAAAAGGCAAACTCTTTCTTATCTATCTTTATATTTGTAGTGACAAGCCTTGATAATCTCACATAAGAATATAACAGATTTTGGTTGTTGTGGATAAAGTTAATAACTGTAACTTGAAATATTAATTTAAATATGCAAAAGGATGTAATTGAGTCTTTGCACAATTGATAAAGTTTAAAGTACAGAATACTTAACGTGAAATATACCACACTTCTTCCCTTTCTTCTTTTTCTTTTTAATCTCCCATCTCTGTTCTGTTTTATTGCCTCCATCCCAAACTCTCTCACTCCCTCTGTCTCTTTCCTCCTTCCATCCAACTTATCTTTCTCTTATCTTTAGTTGAAATGATCATCCTTTTCATATAGAAAAGAACAATATATCATATAATAAGATGTCTGATTTACTTAGGTATTTAATGAAGTATAATTATGATTACTAATCAGTTTATAGCCATACTAAGAAGAAACTAATCATTCACTCTCCCTTAGGCAGTCTCTATAAATGTGTATTACCTCTCAAGATGATCAGTAATCTGTAACTTCTGTAATGCTTTAAACATCACAGATGCTTTGCTTCAGTCCCAGCTGATCATCAATAACAAGGGTCCATCAATATTGCTTGAATGCCTGATAACAGATTCACTGCAATTTGTTCCCCTTTTATAACAACAATTTCTGTCAGAATGAGCATGATTTACAGTGTATACATTGCACATGATAGACAGTATTCCAAGTTCCATGAAATCCTGTCAGGCAGCTAAACAGCACTAGGTGTAGATGTCACCTTTCCATTTCTGTTAAGACATTTATTTAGCCTAAATATATTGTAAATTTGTCACATAAGGATATAACAAATGCCCATTAAAATTTAAGATAAATATATTTATGTTACAGAAAATTTTTCATTCAAAATGTACTAAGCATGATTGCAGTGATAGAATATGCTAAAAAATGCACTTGCCAATTAACACTGCAGAAATAGAGGTTCATTATAAACTGAGGGAAAGAAATTGGAACTGAATTTACTTGAAAGATGAAACTTTGTTGTTGAATAAATGGAGTAAAAAATAAGACTGAAAATTATTAAATACAATCAAACATACATACCTTAAATAGGTAATCATCAATTAATTATTTGTATACAAGTGAGAAGATACATGTGCATTAACATTTCATTTTGCTAACTCTTAAAAGTTTGTTAAAAATTTTGTCCTTAATAGATTTTGTAACTGGTTTTGGAATATCTGAAGAGGAACTGCCAAGAAATTACTGTGCATTGAATAATGATAAGGCATGGCAGTAAGGTACTTTACACATATCTTGTTAAGATGAATATGCATAGCAGTTCAGTTCAGTTGCTCAGCCATGTCAGACTCTTTGCAACCCCATGGACCGCAGCATGCCAGGCCTCCCTGTCCATTACCAACTCCTGGAGTTTACTCAAATTCAAGTCCATTGAGTTGGTGATGCCATCCAACCATCTCATCCTCTGTCGTCCCCTTCTCTTCCTGCCTTCATTCTTTCCCAGCGTCAGGGTCTTTTCAAATGAGTCAGCTCTTCACCTCAAGTAGCCAAAGTGTTGGAGTTTCAGCTTCAACATCAGTACTCCCAATGAACATTCAGGGCTGATTTCCTTTGGATGGACTGGTTGGATCTGCTTGCAGTCCAAGGGACTCTCAAGAGTCTTCTCCAACACCACAATTCAAAAGCATCAATTCTTCAGCACTCAGCTTTCTTTATAATCCAACTCTCATATCCATACATGACTACTGGAAAAAACCATAGCCTTGACTAGACGGATCTTTGTTGACAAAATAGTATCTCTGCTTTTTAATATGCTGTCTAGGTTGGTCATAACTTTCATTCCAAGAAGTAAGAGTTTTTTATTTCATGGCTGCAGTCACCATCTGCAGTGATTTTGGAGTCCCAAAAATATAAAGTCTGTCATTGTTTCCACTATTTCCCCATCTATTTGCCATGAAGTGATAGGACCAAATGCCATGATCTTAGTTTTCTGAACATTGAGCTTTAAGCCAACTTTTTCACTCTCCTCTATCACTTTCATCAAAGGCTCTTTAATTCCTCTTCACTTTCTGCCATAAGGATGTTGTCATCTGCATATCTGAAGTTACTGATATTTCTCCCAGCAATCTTGATTCCAGCTTGTGCTTCATTCAGCCTAGCATTTCTCATGATGTACTCTGCAAATAAGTTAAATAAGCAACATAACAATATACAGCCTTGACGTACTCCTTTTCCTATCTGGAACCAGTCTGTTGTTCTATGTCCAGTTCTAACTGTTGCTTCCTGACCTGTATACAGATTTCTCAGGTGGCATGTAGGTGGTCTGGTATTCCATCACTTTCATAATTTTCCACAGTTTATTGTGATCCACACAGTCAAAGGCTTTGGCATAATCAATAAAGCAGAAATAGATGTTTTTCTGGAACTCTCTTGCTTTTTCAATGATCCAGCAGATGTTGGCAATTTGACCTCTGGTTCCTCTGCCTTTTCTAAAACCAGCTTGAACATCTAGAAGTTCATGGTTCATGTATTGCTGAAGCCTGGCTTGGAGAATCTTGAGCATTACTTTACTGACATGTGAGTTGAGTGCAATTCTGCAGCAGTTTGAGCATTTTGGGGCATTGAAGAGATCTCTAGTCTTTCCCATTCTATTGTTTTCCTCTATTTCTTTGCATTGATCACTGAGGAAGGCTTTCTTCTCTCTCCTTGCTATTCTTTGGAACTCTGCATTCAAATGGGTATATCTTTCCTTGTCTCCTTTCCTTTTTGCTTCTTTGCTCTTCACAGCTATTTGTAAGGCCTCCTCAGACAGCCATTTTGCTTTTTTGCATTTCTTTATCTCAGGGATGCTCTTGATCTCTGTCTCCTGTACAATGTCATGAACCTCTGTCCGTAGTTCATCAGGCACTCTGTCTATCAGATCTAGTCCCTTAAATCTATTTCTTGCTTCCACTGTATAATCGTTAGGGATTTGTTTTATGTCCATGCATTTCTTTTCACTGTGATGAGACCAAGGCACTGCAAAACATTTTGGTAATGTCTATGCATTAAAGAATTATTAGATTATATTGAGTGTAGTCCATTAATTCTCCTGGGATCTCAGAGGTAACAATAGTCTGAAGCTATTTTCAATATTCTCCAAAATTAGATATTAAATTTTGTGATATGTAAGGATGTATAGGCTCCTTGAAAGTGTCTCACTCTTCATTCAGTACAAGGACTGAAAAAACTCAGACTAGTGACCCTTTTATTCTTAGAACAGGTTTTCAATGAAAGGTTTACATAACTGATCCATTTGTTTTAGATCAGAAGGAAAAAAAGTCATTAACTTTTAAATAAGATTATTAAAAATTAGATAACATATTTTAAAGGTGTCAACTGTGAGTCGGGAATATATGTCAATTGATAAGAAACATTCGGGAAACACTGGTAGAAGGTGGCATATAAAATATATGGTAGACTTCAAAACTTGATGAGAAAAAGTATACAAATTGTTTTCTTAATTTTATATTGATTTTATGTTGTGATAATAATATTTTGAATATACTGGGTCAAATAAAGTGTCATTAAAATCAATTTTACTTTTTTCTGTTTTTAATGCAACTAAAATTTAAAAGGATGGATAAATTTTTTCCTTCTATTATTTTCAAATAGATTAGCATTAATCTCTAAGGAGAGGAATAATAGCTTGAGAACAGTAATGAAGTATCATGATTATCATTTTATAATTATGGTATCTTTGCACAAATGCAGGTCATTAAAAGCATGATGTTAGACTATATTTGTTGATGCTGTGTTTCCAATATGCAATCAATTAAAAGAAGGTAGAATTAAAAGAAATCTTGAATATAATAATATGGTCATATATATTTAACAAAGTGATTATAACTGAATGGTGGAATTAAGATAGTTTCTTATTTTTCTTTTAAATGTCCTTCTGTTTTCTTTAACTTCAACAATAAGAAAAATAAATATTGTTTTTGTTTTTTAGTCACTAAGTCATGTCTGACTCTTTGTGATCTCATGGAGTATAGCCCTCGAGGCTCCTCTGCCCATTGGATTTTCCGGGCAAGAAAGCTGGAGTCAGTTGCTGTTTCCTCTATAGAGGATTTTCCCAACCCAGGGATTGAGGAATGGAAGCCCAAGAAAAATCAATATCATTTCTTTAAAAAAAAAAAATGTAGAATTATGGTAGTAAATGCAAGCAAAAAAATAAAGACCTTGATAGAACTTTTATTTATACATGATTTGGGTTAAAATTTATGAATATTCAAAACTCAGTTTCTTGTGTTTTGATTCATTTCTTTTTTTCAACAAGATACAATGGATCCAAACTAATATTGATACTGAACATAAACCTTATGATTTCTATATGCATTGATAAGGTCTATGTAAAAGCTTCATATTTTATCTGGTACTATCCTTACAACTCCTCTGTGAAAATGTTAAAACTCACTTAAATGACAGTATAGACATCTAGCTGGTTAAAAAAAAAAAAATGAGGCAGTAATAGCTATGAAGTGAAAACAAAAACGTTGACCACTCAGTCATGTCTGACTCTTTGTGACTCCATGGAGTGTAGCCCATCGGGCTCCTCTGTCCATGGGATTTTCCAGGCAAGAATACTGGAGTGGGTAGCCATTCCCTTCTCCAGGGGATATTCCCGACCCAGGAACTGAACCTGAGTCTCATGCATTGCAGGTAGATGATTTACAGTCTGAGCCACCAGAGAAGCCTAAGTAATAGATTTACATTAAAAAATAAATTTAGCAAAAATGTAATTTTTTAGTATTAGCTTCCAAATAGTATAAATGGAAACAAATATCTGATTTATCTGCTATTATATATTTATAAGCATTGCTTTTTATAGTTCATAATAACACTCACTAGGTAAATTAATGCTTCTCTAAAGGATCATTTGACAGAACAGGCTTTTATAAGGAAACTTTCAATTGGAAACTTTAGATAAAATGCATTCTATCAGACTAACCTAGAGAAAGGAATTCAGAAAAGAGATAGTAATTAAAATGTGACATATTTCATTCAAATTGTTTTAAATTGCTGAACAATTTTGGCTAATTAAAAACTTAAATCTCATAAGCAGGAACTCAGTTTGGGAATCTGAGTTACTTTGAAATGAAGCAAAGGCTTTGTTGCCAATCAACAGCCACCATGTCATGTCCAAATAGATGGCTGGACATCTATTTGAGAGCAGCCTGTTTGGAATCTTCACAGTAAAGCCACTATGAGGAGATGCCAACCAGACACGGTTTCAAACCACAAAAGGACAATGTAAGCTTCAAATCAAGGTGTTTCTGAGAAACTGGTATTAAGAATGGGGGTTAACAAAGCTTAAATGTCAAAAAGAAATAGTCACTCAGCAGTGTCCGACTCTTTGTGAATCCATGGGTTGTAGCCTGTCAGGCTCCTCTGTCCATGGAATTCTACAGGCAAGAGTACTGGAGTGGGTAGTAATGTTCTTCTCCAGGGGATCTTCCCCATCCAGGGATCAAACCCAGGTCTCCTGCACTGCAGGCAGATTCTTTACCAGTGAATTACAGAAATGATTGTGAAAATCTACAAACAGCCTCAGGCAATATCCTTCCCAGAATATTATACTGAAATAAGGGGAAAGTAATTTTAAGTCAGACGCACTAAATTATGATTGACAAGGTATGTCACAGTGTGAAAAATAAGAATAATTGGTCATTTACCATTTTATTATTTTTTATTTCTATTCCACTTTGTCTCAGACAAGTCCTTATTTTCAATATCTATATGACAGAAGAGTCAAAATGTCAAGAAATAAATAGAAGTGTTTCACTTGAAATAAAAGAAGCTGAAATACCTAATTGAGTCTGCATTAAAAGTAACAAACAAAATCTACCTGTGAGAGATCAGAGTGTGTAGAATGCCAGTGGTTATAGGTAAAAAGAGAAACAGAAAGGTGTACCAGCTACATCAGATTAAGGTAATATAAACAGGAAGAGGACAGAGTCATCTCCAAATCAGAAAGATTTAAGATCATAGTTATATAATCTTATAGTTTTGAAGATTTTAAAATTATGGTTCAAATCTATAATGCCTTATCAGTTGTTCTTTTATTAACAGTTGGTGTATAAAAGTTTTTTTTTGTTTGTTTGTTTTTGTTTTTTGATTTAAGACCAAGAAACTGTCCTTTTGGAATATATGTCTATACATAAAATTTCAACACCATGTTTTGCAACAGTGTTTTTCTATAGTGGCTGGAACCCAGACACAGCAAAAATAACACACAGTGTAACCATCTGAAAGACAGTGATTCTGTATTTACCCAACCATTGGGGCATATCTGCACACTGCAACACAGAAGACTACAACTATACACACATGTGAACTAACTTTGTAATCAAAGCTTGTAGTAGAAGATTGATCTCTCCAGTGAATCAGTCAACTAAATTTCCTGCCAAGTTTTAAACTACAGTGATCCAGTATGGATTCTTTCATGAATATAGCAGTTCTATCAATCCAACGCAGCATTTCCCAAATCAGTGTGGGATTTTTTAATCCAGATACATAGCACAAGCTTGCCAGCACCCTAGAAGTCATTCTCTTGCCTGTGTTCCCATAGGTGACCATTCATATTAACTACTATAACCACAAATGAGTTTTATCTATTTTAGATTTTAACTAAATATATACTTTAATGTACATTTATGGCTATGCTTCTTTGATCAGATTTTAAATTTTTTTATATCCAACTTTTCAGCCACTAGCACTTAACTGTCTACACGTACCTCTCTGCTGCAAAGTGCCATGACCAAAGTTACCAATAACTTCCTTATTGCCAACCCAGTGCCCGTTCATCTGTTGTATACTTTCTTGCTTTGAACCTAGCCTTGAAAACAATTCCTTACTAAAAATTCATGATGGTGTACTCCTTTGGCTTTCCTCCTATCTCTCTGTGCTATTATTGTTTAGTTTTAGTTTCCTCCTGCCGTTTTACTCTTCTCTCTCCACAGACAGTAAGTCTCCTACATATAACTCTTCAAGTTATGAACTTTCAAAGATGCTAACACGTGTTCCCTCAGTGTCAGGCATGAGTGCAATTGCAGCTTGCTCTCCATCTCATCTTGCTGATGATCTTTCAGCTCTACCATCTGCCACCTCCTATCCCTTCTCCAGTCAATAACTCTTCTTGCCTGCTTACTCAGTGCCAGCCCCCGTGTGCCAGCTTTTGTACTGTACCACTGTACTTTTCAAGGTACTGTACTGTAATTTTAAAAATGTGCTTTTATGTATTATTTGTGTGAAAATTATTATAAACCTAGTATATAGTACAGTACTATATAGCTGATTGTGTTAGTTGGGTAGCTAGGCTAACTTTGTTGGATTTATGAACAAATTAGACTTATGAACCTGCTCTTGGCATGGAACTTGTTCATATGAAGAGGACCTTCTGTACTCACCTTGGATACCTCCATCCTTACCATAGAATCAAATTTTAACTACATGCTCTATGTCTCTCCTTGTGACCCAGGGCTGTCACCTGACTCTGGGCCACCTGATTCTCCAACTAAAAGTTTCTATTTGAATATGCCAATATGTCTAAAATTTAACTAAATATACTCCCCAAAACTGTTTTTCTTCCTGTGCTTCCTACATTAATAAGTAGCATCATTGTCCATCTTTGTATGCACCCTAGATAATCTGACATTATCCTTGACCCTACCTCTTCCTCCCATGTGTATGTAACCACTCATCTAATCCAGCTAATTCCACTTTTAAGTTATTTTTCCAAACATGGACACATTCTTACATTATTTCTTATTGCTCTTCTGGTCCTGGCTCCATCACTTTCACATCAACACTCTTAACTGGTCACTAAATTCTGGTCACTAAATTCAGCTATTTTTCTCAAATAAAGAACTTTCATATACTAATGATGTAATGTCAATGAATGTTAATATTATATTCATATTTCACTGCTTGAGTTATTAGATGGTTCCGATAATTAACATTTTATGGCAGTAATTGCAATTTCCTGGAAAAATAAATTTTCTTTCCTTTATAATGTCACTATTAAATCTATACTCCAATAAGAAGACTTTCATATAAAAAGATGACATTTTGAATATAATCATGAAGACTTAGGTGATTTAAAGTAACTCTTACATTTTAAAAAATATTTTAGAATCCTAATTATTCTCTTATAAAAAGGAGAGACAGATATTGTACAATTAGTTTCAATATAAATCTCACAATTGATGCATTAGGCTTGCAAAAACCTAGTTACTTTATGAGTAGTAGAAAAATATCTTCCTGTGGATCCTTTCGCATAAAGATCATTTCTGAATTGAAAATGATATATTTAAGGGTGACATTAGACCTTTCATCACTAGGACACATATATGTCTTAATGTGTATGTAAATGGCTTAGAGAACTACAATTCATAATTCCTTAATAGAATTTCAAGAATCTGTCAGAATTACACAAACTCCTCACTCCACACAATTTTAAATCAAAGCAATATATGGTTTAACTTAGGAAATTAAGCACATGAAAAGCATTTCCAAAACAAATATACATTTAGTGGGTAGACAACTGCACTATTTTTGGCAATCTAGAATATCCAAATGAAAACAATTATTTACTAAAATTAATAGTCATATAATTGCACTTAATCACCCCAAGTGAATGTGCAATATTAAATGTTTACAAACATTTATTTGAACATCACTTCTGAAATTCTGTGTGTGGTCATATTCTCTGACAGTCAATTATTTGCACTTACCTACAGATTTGAAGCAAAAATATATATTTCAAGGCCAGTCAAACTTAATCAAACATTGTATTTTGATTTTCAGTTGGAAGAAAATAAAATACTGTCTCTATATGTCAGTACAAGTCCTTATAGTTAATAAAGATACTATTTGTTTTTAATTCTAAGCAGTCTTTACACTGCAAATCTACACATTTTACTATCGAGACAATAAAATGCATGGGTGCAGGGTGTCCACAATTTGAAAAGAAGGTTTAGTATTTCCTCTAAGTATTCAAAACTATGTTTGACCTCACTTAGTATTTATTGGATCCCATTACACAGCTTTCCAAGTTTGTTAACTAAAGAAAGTATGATTTAAGGTATTTGTTACTCTCAGTGAGAGTGAGGGATTTAAGTATCCTAGTAAAACTTAAAGGACTTTTTATTAATGTCAAAAACACTGGAGAGAAAATAAGAATGTCACATAATGCTTATTAGAAAATAATAAAATAATTTATCTTATCCAAAATGGAAAAAAAAATATGAAAAAAATTTTAAGTTTGAAAATAACACTCTAATATAATGTATTAACACTCGATGACATGCTAGCTCTTTTTCTTTACTATTAACATTTACCTGTTTGCAAAGTACTCTCTAGTTTTTCCCATTTTATATGGTAGCAGAAAGAATAATGAATTGGAATTCAAAAATTATATCTATCCTTATATCTAGCAATAAATAATGAGTGGATAAAGATAAATTTAACTTCTCTGGCCTTAGTTTATTCTCTCAGATATTCGTTTAGGGACTTTTTAGTTCCCTGTACTTTATTTTTAGAAACTATCTGGGGGAATGAATTCTATGTGTGAAAAATGATTAGTATTTACCCTTCCTTCATCTGTCATTTCTATCATTGTTCATCTGAGATGATGTATCCCTCAGGGAAAGGAAATATCTTTTTCAAGTTACTTTAACTAATACAGCACTCTATATACATGGGTACTTAGTACATAATTTTAGAATGGATTGCCTTTTCTCTATTTTTATACATTTTTATTCATATACTAATATTTTAAATAGAATGACTTTTTAAAACCATGTCATTATACACATCCTGTCACAAAACTGAGGTGGGTTTAGCTGTATTATAACAGAAGGAGAGAAAGAAATAGGCATGTTTCCTACTCACATATAAATAGCTTACTGGTACGACAATCCATACAAGTAAGTTTTGCTCTCTCCAAGAAGTCATTACAGAACTGGCTGCCCTGTTTAATAAGGTTGAAACACTGAAAATGTAAAACTGTATGGAGAACTGCTTGGTTAAACCACAAGGAATATTAAAACATTTCAGATAATTCCAGCATTACTAAGAAAAACATTATCTTTTCCAAATGATTGTTAACATAATTTTATCATAGTCAAAAAAAAGTTTTGTGATGATTCAAAAAGATAAAACCTCATAATATGACTGCCAATTGCCAAGTGCTTGCATTACCTATTATCTCTTTATGGTTAAAAATATTAAAAATGTAGACCTTTTGTGTTATACACAATTTTTACTTAATAGTAGAATCATTGTAATATTCATTCAATTTCATTGCATTTCCAATAAATAATTTCTGCAAAATTGATACCATATTACCTTCCAGTCATCAATAGAATCATATAGATTTTCTATTCAAATTCAATTTTTCCTAGTACCCAATAGTTCCTTTATAAACCATGTTTCACTATGTCTCTATTGAATACTTGTACTGATGCTTCAGATTTCTGAATTGCATAATTTTATTTATCTTTACAATATACTGAACTACCTTGCCTTCTTTAGCAGCATCAAATCATCTCTCAAACACAGTATCATATTTTCCCCTTCATAGGGGCCAGACAGCAGTACTCTTGAGAAGATTCTTATGTATTGATATTGCCAGGGATCACTATTCAGTCTTTGCCATGTTATCACAAAATTAATATGTTATTCACACTATATTTTCATTGTTTTGTCATTTTCTAGCTCCACTTTTCCACCATCAACAATAACTACATTTTAACTAAAAATCCTATAGAAACATATTTAATTCTCTTATTCATACTTGATAGTTTGTATACCATTAAAAATGTTTCCTGCTATTGCTACAAATTTCAAGTATTTTTATTTAGCCAAATCCCAGTGTCTTCATATTATGAGAGTGCGGAATAGTAGTTGGTAGATTAGACTGCCTGTTTAATAAAATAAGTTAGTAAAATATTAATAATAGTTATTTCATAGACTTTCAGATTTAGAAGAGAACATGCAGTTGGACTAAATTTCTCTAAATACTCTGGTATATCATGCAGCTGAGACTTAATTTATGCCAATATAGGAAGCAAAAATTTAGAAAAGGCAATGGCAACCCACTCCAGTACTCTTGCCTGGAAAATCCCATGGACAGAGGAGCCTGGTAGGCTGCAGTCCACGGGGTCTTGAAGAGTCAGACTCGACTAAGCGACTTCACTTTCACTTTTCATTCTCATGCAATGGAGAAGGAAATGGCAACCCACTTCAGTGTTCTTGCTTGGAGAATCCCAGGGACAGGTGAGCCTGGTGGGTTGCCTTCTATGGGGATGCACAGAGTCGGACACGACTGAAGTGACTTAGCAGCAGCAGAAAGCAAAACTGACACCCTAAAATGTTTCTTTAGTATACATACTACTTGTATACTAAAGAGGCAATCAAAGCCCAATCAAAGCCCAAAAGACTGAGACAGTAACTTCAATTTTCTCCCTAACTGCCTAAAAGAAAGCAAATAGATGACCTGTTCCAGGAAGGGAGCTGTCACTGTAGGTTAACTATATGAACTGGGTGTGAACAGGGGGGAACTTAGCAAATGGTTCTGTCTGTTAAAACTCCTCTCTATGTTCTATTCTCTCTGCAGGGCCCAGCAAACATTTGTTTACCAAACATCTGCTTTGTCATCTGTCTGTAAATTGCCTTCCTCCCCTCTAAAGTCCTCTTGTCTTTAGCTGAGGATAGTACTTAAGGTAAGGTTTTCAGTCATTTAAGATAAGGGTTTCTGTCATTGAGGATGGTACTTAAGGGGAGGGTTTTAGTACTTAAGGTGAGGGTTTCGGTTTTCCTGGGTCTCTCCCATTCATACATATTATTAAACTTTGTTTGATTTTCTCCTGCTAATATGCCTCACGACAACTTGATCCTTAGGCCAGTCAGAGAAGTCTAGAAGGGTAGAGGAACATTTTTTCCTCTCTGACACTATTCTGTTTGTCCATCTTCCATCTCTCATCCAACAAAGTCCAAATCCACTCATCCTGAAGACTCATTCAGTTATTACTACCTTCATCACGTCTCCTTGATTCCCCAAGGGGGAGATTATATTCTAAATTCACTTAATATTTTATGTAGGATTTTCTATGACATTTATCTCCTTCTATCTTACATGATTTGGTATAATGTAATATAATGTGATTTTTTTTTCCTGATAAACTATAGTATTCCTGTTATCCTAAGCACACAAAAGAATGCTTGCTACAGAGTGAAGTTTAATGACAAACACAGAGACTTCTTAACTAGTCTGGCATAGATTCAATTATAAATTCAGCCACTTAGTTCTTAACTTCTTGTGTTCCAGTTTCACCATATAATCTTCCAGTGATAATGCTGCTTTCTTCTTACCTTTGAAAAGTTGTACACACTTCTGAAGGATGAAATGTTTACTGAGATATCCCATCTTGTGTTCTGTTTGCAACTTAAGGTGGAAACGCAGCTTAATTAAATCTGAAGAGCATACTAACATCTTGCCTTAAAGGTTTATAACCTGCAGCTCTTTTATATTTATTACTTTGCTAGTATCAAATATTTCATAAAATATAATCAATGTTTTAATATAAAATGATTATGTGATAATTACTATCATTATTTATATGAATTTTCAGAGATTTAAGTAACTGATATCAGACAATTGATGTATGACAGGCATAATTCAAATATGATCTTTATACACGAAACACAGTCTATTTCCTGTCTTTTTGGAAAAATATTACATGTGTATATATTTGGAAAGCCCTACATATGTAAGTACATATAAAAATATTGAAGATGATCTATTTGTCTATCTAAAATGCTCTTTAACTTAGATTACTTTGTGATTTTCGACTACCAACCAGTTTAGTTAATGATGTTTCTTTCCTTTTTTTTTAACACAGAGCTCTGAAAACATTCCTTTCTGGTTTTCTGTCTCCTAGTCGTTGTTCTTTGAAATTATTTTTAAAAAATAACATGGCGTGTAATTTTTTTAAATGAAATCATCTTTACAATTTTGCAATATAAAGTATAAACATTCAACTTGAAGAAGTCTTAAAGCATTTATGCATATATCATTCATTCTAAAGTATCTTAACATAAATATAAATTTTCATTCTTATGCTAATTTTTGTTACCATATATGCAAACTATCAATTAAACAACTTTAGTTTACCTATAAGGTAAAAGAGTGGCACCGCGAGTGGGGCAAACCCCAGAGCGCTGAATAGACACTGAAGGGCCCAGCAGAGGTCGCCAAATCAAGCAGGACAGACCGCTTAAGATTCCAACCAGGAAACTCTGACAAAACACTCATCCAACCCCTCTCATAGTGAGGAAACCCCACAATAAAGGGACAACACACCAAGATAAACAAGATGAAAAGGCAGAGAAATACCCAGCAAGTAAAGGACCAGGATAAATATCCCCTAGACCAAATAAAGACGAAGAGATAGCTTGTCTACCTGACAAAGAATTCCGAATAATGATAGTGAAAATGATCCAAAACCTGGAAAATAAGTTGGAGTTGCAATTCAATAACCTGCAGGCAAGGATTGAGAAGATGCAGGTAAGCTTTAACAAGGACTTAGAAGAAATGAAAAAGAGTCAAAATACAATAAATAATGCAAAAAAATGAGATCAAAAACACCCTGGAGGGAACTAACAGTAGAATAACAGAAATAGAAGACAGGATAAGTGAAATAGAAGATAGAATGGCAGAAATAAATGAAACAGAAAGGAATAGTGAAAAAAGAATTAAAAGAAATGAGGACAATCTCAGAGACCTCTGGGACAGTATTAAACGCACCAATATTCGAATCATAGGAATCCCAGAAGAAGAAGACAAAAAGAAGGACCATCAAAAAATTCTTGAAGAAATTATGGTTGAAAATTTCCCTAAATTGGGAAAGCAAATAACATCTCAGGTCCAAGAAACACAGAGGGTCCCAAATAGAATCAACCCCAAGAGGAGCACCCCAAGACACATATTAATCAAATTAACAAATATCAAATACAAAGACCAAATATTAAAAGCAGTGAGGGAGAAGCAAAAAATAACCCACAAAGGGAATCCCATAAGGATAACAGCTGATCTCTCAATAGAAATGCTTCAGGCCAGAAGGGAATGGCAGAGCATTCTTAAAGTCATGGAAGAAAACAAGCTACAACCCCGATTACTGTACCCAGCAAGGATCTCATTCAAATTTGAAGGAGAATTCAAAGTTTTTCAGACAAGCAGAAATTGAGAGAATTCAGCAATACCAAACCAGCCCTCCAACGAATGCTAAAAGATCTTTCCTAGATAGGAAACACGGATGGGATATATAATCTCGAATCCAAAACAATAAAATAGAAGAAATGGCAACAGGATCATATTTATTAATAATTACCTTAAATGTAAACGGGCTGAATGCCCCAACCAAAAGACAAAGATTGGCCGACTGGATACAGAAACAAGACCCCTATATATGTTGCCTACAAGAGACCCACCTCAAATCTAAGGACACATATAGACTGAAAGTTAAAGGCTGGAAAAAGATATTCCATGCAAATAAAGACCAAAAGAAAGCAGGAGTGGCAATACTCATATCAGATAAAGTAGACTTTAAAATAAAGGCAGTGAAAAGAGATAAAGATGGACATTACATAATGATCAAAGGATCAATCCAAGAAGAAGAAATAACAATTATAAATATTTATGCACCCAACATAGGAGCACCACAATATGTAAGGCAAATGCTAACAAGTATGAAAGGGGAAATTAACAACAACACAAAAATAGTGGGAGACTATAATACACCACTCACACCAATGGATAAATCAACTAAACAGAAAAGTAACAAGGAAATTCAAATTTTAAATGATACAATAGACCAACTAGACCTAATTGATATCTATAGGTCACTCCACCCCAAAACAAGGAATTTCACCTTTTTCTCAAGCGCACACGGGACCTTCTCCAGGATAGATCACATCCTGGGCCATAAATCTAACCTTGATAAATTCAAAAACATTGAAATCATCCCAAGCATCTTTTCTGACCACAGTGCAGTGAGATTAGATATCAACTACAGGAGAAAACCTTTAAAAACCTCCAACATATGGAGGCTCAACAACACACTGCTGAATAACCAACAAATCACAGAAGAAATCAAAAATGAAATTCAGTTATGCATGGAAACAAATGAAAATGAAAACACTACAGCCCAAAACCTATGGGACACTGTGAAAGCAATGCTAAGGGGAAGGTTCATAGCAATTCAAGCTCACCTCAGGAAACAAGAAAAAAATCAAATAAATAACCTTACTTTACACCTAAAGCAACTAGAAATGGAAGAAATGCAGAAGCCCAAGTCTAGTAGAAGGAAAGAAATCTTAAAGATCAGGGCAGAAATAAACGCAAAGCAAACAAAAGACACCATAGCAAAAATCAACCAATCCAAAAGCTGGTTCTTTGAGAAGATAAATAAAATTGACAAACCATTAGTCAGACTCATCAAGAAACAAAGGGAGAAGAACCAAATCAATAGAATTAGAAAAGAAAACGGAGAGATCACAACAGAAAACACAGAAATACAAAGGATCATAAGAGACTATTATCAGCAGCTATATGCAAATAAACTGGACAACCTGGATGAAATGGACAGATTCCTAGAAAAGTACAACTTTCTAAGACTAAACCAGGAAGAGATAGATAATATTAATAGACCCATCACTAGCAGAGAAATTGAAACCGTAATCAGAAATCTTCCAAAAAACAAAAGCCCAGGACCAGATGGCTTCACAGCCAAATTCTACCAAAAATTTAGAGAAGAGCTAACACCTATTCTACTCAAACTCTTTCAGAAAATTGCAGAGGAAGGCAAACTTCCAAACTCATTCTATGAGGCCACAATCACCCTAATTCCAAAACCCGACAAAGATGCCACAAAAAAAGAAAACTACAGGCCAATATCACTGATGAACTTAGATGCAAAATCCTTAACAAAATTCTAGCAAATAGAACCCAACAACACATTAAAAAAATCATACATCATGATCAAATAGGCTTTATCCCAGGGATGCAAGGATTCTTCAATATTCGCAAATCAATCAATTTAATACACCACATTAACAAATTGAAAAGTAAAAATCACATGATTATCTCAATAGATGCAGAGAAAGCCTTTGACAAAATTCAACATCCATTTATGATAAAAACCCTCCAAAAAGCAGGAATAGAAGGAACATTCCTCAACATAATAAAAGCTATATATGACAAACCCACAGCAAACATTATCCTCAATGGTGAAAAACTGAAATCATTCCCCCTGAAGTCAGGAACAAGACAAGGGTGCCCACTCTCACCACTAATTTTCAACATCGTTTTGGAAGTCTTGGCCACAGCAATCAGAGCAGATAAAGAAATCAAAGGAATCCAGATTGGAAAAGAAGAAGTGAAACTCTCTCTGTTTGCAGATGACATGATCGTCTATATTGAAAACCCTAAAGACTCTACTAGAAAATTACTAGAGCTAATCATTGAATATAGCAAAGTTTCAGGATATAAAATCAACACACAGAAATCCCTGGCATTTCTATACACTAACAATGAAAAAACAGAAAAAGAAATTATGGAAACAATTCCATTCACCATCGAATCAAAAAGAATAAAATACTTAGGAGTATTTCTACCTAAAGAAACAAAAGACTTGTATATAGAAACTATAAAACACTGATGAAAGAAATCAAAGAGGACACAAACAGATGGAGAAATATACCGCGTTCGTGGATTGGAAGAATCAATATAGTGAAAATGAGTATACTACCCAAAGCAATCTATAGATTCAATGCAATTCCTATCAAGCTACCAGAGGTCTTTTTCAGAGAATTAGAACAAATAATTTCACAATTTGTATGGAAATACAAAAAACCTCATATAGCCAAAGCAATCTTGAGAAAGAAAAATGGAACTGGAGGAATCAACCTACCTGACTTTAAGCTATACTACAAATCCACAGTCATTAAGACAGTATGGTACTGGCACAAAGACAGAAATATAGATCAATGGAACAAAATAGATAGCCCAGAGATAAATCCACGCATCTATGGACACCTTATCTTTGACAAAGGAGGCAAGAATATACAATGGAGAAAAGACAACCTCTTTAACAAGTGGTGCTGGGAAAACTGGACAGCCACTTGTAAAAGAATGAAACTAGAACACTTTCTAACACCATACACAAAGATAAATTGAAAATGGATAAAAGATCTAAGCATAAGAGCAGAAACTATAAAACTCCTAGAGGATAACATTGGGAAAACACTCTCTGACATCAACCAAAGCAGGATCCTACATGACCCACCTCCCAGAATATTGGAAATAAAAGCACGAATAAACAAATGGGACCTAATTAAAATTAAAAGCTTCTGCACTGCAAAGGAAACTATAAGCAAGGTGAAAAGACAGCCTTCAGAATGGGAGAAAATAATAGCCAATGAAGCAATGGACAAACAATTAATCTCAAAAATATACAAGCAACTCCTGCAGCTCCATTCTAGGAAAATAAACAACCCAATCAAAAAGTGGGCCAAAGAATTGAACAGACGTTTCTCCAAAGAAGACATAAAAATGGCTAACAAACACATGAAAAGATGCTCAACATCACTCATTATCAGAGAAATGAAAATCAAAACCACAATGAGATATCACTTTACACCACTCAGAATGGCTGCAATCCAAAAATCCACAAGTAATAAATGCTGGAGAGGATGTGGAGAAAAGGGAACTCTCTTAGACTGTTGGTGGGAATGCAAACTAGTACAGCCTCTATGGAAAACAGTGTGGAGGTTCCTTAAAAAACTGCAAATAGTCCTGCCATATGACCCAGCAAACCCACTGTTGGGCATATATACCGAGGAAACCAGAATTGAAAGAGACACGTGTACCCCAATGTTCATCGCTGCATTGTTTACAATAGCCAGGACATGGAACCAACCTAGATGCCCATCAACTGATGAATGGATAAGAAATCTGTGGTACATATACACAATGGAATATTACTCAGCATTAAGGAAAAATTCATTTGAATCCGTTCTACTCAGATGGATGAAACTGGAGCCCATTATCCAGAGTGAAGTAAGTCAGAAGCAAAAACAACAATACAGTATATTAACGCATATATATGGAATTTAGAAAGACGGTAAGGAGAACCCAACATGCGAGACAGCAAAAGGAACGCAGATGTATAGAATAGACTCAGGGCCTCTGTGGATGAGGGAAAGGGTGGGATGATATGGGAGAATGGCATTGAAACATGTTAATTATCATATGTCTAGGCAATAGCCGGCCCAGGATTGATGCTTGGGACTGGTGCAACGAGATTTCCTGGGGGGAGGGAGGAGGGAGGTGGGTTCTGGAGGGGGAGCATATGTAAGCCCATGGTGATATCATGTCATTGTTTGGCAAAACTAATAAAAAAAATGTTTAATAAAAAATTTTCAAAAATGAAAAAAATAAATAAATAAAAATAAAAAAATAAAAAGAAAAGAAAAAAAAGGTAAAAGAGTCACTGTGTAAATAATTAACTTGTTTTTGAAAAGCAAACAATGAAGTTCTGTTCCTTGTCTAAAACAGCCTTGGAAAGAGCATTGTGGAATTAATCTCTTAAACGAGAATCAACAAGAACTGATAGCAAGGGCTACTGAATATTTCTAGCTCTTTATTTTCGAATGCTAAATCCCTTACCTCTTACATTCTTTTCAATAGAGTCAAACCCTTAAATTTTCTCAGTTGTATCATTTCTCTTAAGCAGCAGCTTGTACTCTGAGATCAAGCAAACACATTATATTGGAAAATGAAACATGAAAAAGAACAGAGGAATTAGAAAATCAATCTTATACTCACGGAATGTTCTATAAAATTCTTCAAGAGCCAGGTGCTTGTCAGAGTTAAAATCATCATATTTCAGTAGATCATACAAAGTACAATCAGAAAGGTCCTTGCCAAGTTCTTCCTGTTTTATCACCTGAAAAGATAATTAGAATCATGCAATTATATCAGTGTCTTAACATTTCTATAGGTAATTTAAGTCTACACTTGAGCAAAGAACTGAACTTACAGGAAATCTGGGTTTTCAGTTACTGGACATTTATTTTCAAGTCATAAATCTTTCAATGACATAAGATTATAAATTTGACTTAGTTTATTTTGACACTCAGATAGATAACTTAGAATTTAGCCTGAAAGTTCAAATATAAAAATCTCCCAGTAGGACCCAGAAAACTTGAACATTAAAGGGGCATTTTTGTATTTTCCTCATTTCCTTTGCTCCACTTACACTGACTCAAGGAGATACTTTACTTCTATATGAAAATTGCTCCTAAGTCTCAGTGACCCATGTCAAAATGGAACAGCTCTTTCCCAACAAAAATAGTCAGTAGCTTGTTCCAAGTTCCTTCTTCCTATTATTTGTGAAAAATGAAGTTAGATTATTTTTTTCTCTTTTGTCTAACATCCTCCCCAGCTGGAAGTGAAGCCGTTCGGGATTCTGAATTAACTCCCTGGATCACAAAGGAGCTATTAAACAAATTACTGTTTCCAGGAGCCAGTTAGAATTAATGCACCAATTGATGATGGAAATCCACCCAAGCATGGGTGAGAAAAATCACCAGACTGCTTTTCTGCTCTGTGCTCTGTTCCATGGACTGTGGCAGTAGCTCTTTTAAGACTTTACTGATTTTGACTACAGCTTGTCTGGTAAAATGGCTCCCCAAGATTTTTCAAACATTCCTTTTCCCTGGGTAGCTGCATGGCTGTGTCCAACAGTTTTTCATATTTGTCCACTGAGGGAGTGGCTCATATTGCTTAGAGGTTTGCTTCACAGTGTATGTTTTTTTAAAGTTGGTGCAATAAGTAAACACAAGCTCTGAAATCAGCCAGCTTTGGGTTTAGACCATGCCAAGCCCACTTAATAGCACTATAATTTCTGGCAAGTCACTCAACCTTTTCTCACTAAGAAATTAATGATAGCAAACTCTACATCTTTTGGTTGGTGTGCAGATTATAAATACAAATATACTCATATATATACAGTTTTAGCCAAGTGCAAGGCATATAATATACACTCAGACATAATCATGTAATGTTAAAAATAATGATTTATATATACAAATGTGCTTCTCATTATAATAATTCATTGGAGTTTTCCATACCAGCTTGTGTATATTATGGTTACGTATAGTTTGAAAGACTGAGACTTTGGCAGATTGGTGATAATAATGTCTCAAGAGCTATTTTTAACTCTTTTATGGAATACCCATGTGTTAAAAGTTGTCATGCCTGTGTGAGGATGAGTTGCAAAGACAGCTCTGAGGACAGAGCTTAACCTATGCGTCACTAGAAGCCCCTGCCCCTGTCACCTGAGTGGTGGCATGCAATGACAGTGTTTGCACTGCTAAATATAGCTTTCACAACATCATGTGCTCTCTGTTCTTATTTGCTGTATTCAAATTTCATTGGCTAAGCTGGCATTTGCTGCCTTAGAAGAGGAAAAATGTGAGTGGTGTATCTGCTTTCCATATAAATAGATATGGTTGATAGTGAATGGTAAAGCTCTTGGCTTTAGCACAGTCCAGCTGGAGGGATTAACAAAACTACTTAATGGCTGGAGCTATCTCTCCTATAAGCCTAATGGGAAAACAAATACTGCTTTCCTGTTTAGAAAGCAACCGAGCTCTCAGCCACTCTCCATCTGTTGTTTGTTAGATGATGAGGAAAGGCTTTTCCCAGGAAGCAGAGGGGCAGTGTTTTTGATCTTACCTCACTATGCTCTTTCTAAAGACCTGTGGGGCAAGCACCACAGTAATTTTTAGGATTCAGTGACAACAGAATCTGGTCAGATACTTTAATACTATTTTTGCTGGCTTTAATTCACATACTTCTTTGTGAAATGATGGAACAGAAAGTTGGGAGAGAAGCTTTCATCATTATCTCGCATTAGTTTCTGTTCTAATATTTTATTCAAGGTAAACTGTGTTTAAACCAAGAGAACAGATGTCTATCTTTTTCCTTAATACTGGCTTTGGCATAAGATGAGCTTGCTTTTGATTTGATCTTGATTCGATCATGATGATACAACTCAAGCTGGATATGCTGTTTTAAGGAATGTGCTTTAGAAAAGTGCATGGTCCTGGCTGGCTAGTGAGCTATAAACTCTGTTCACTGATATTTGGCCATGCTATGATAGAGGGGTTAAGTGATTCATCTCCTCATTCATCCATTGTTTAATATACATTTTCCTCATTTACTCCATTTCTGTTCAACGAAATAGCCTACTTAAGACATGCTTCCTGGTAAGTATGTTTCTCCTTTGCTTCCTGATGGGAGATTTGGCATGGTCTGAGGTGTTTCAATGTGGGAGTTATTTTCCTGTAACCTTTTAACCATCATAGGAAAATTACTTTAGATATTCTGGGTTCTGATAGCCTTAAAGAGCTGTGCATTTGACTACTGGGAAGAAAATATAAAATAAGATAAAAGGAGTAATACATTAAGCATTCTGGCACTGGGAATCCAAACTTATAGGACATTTATTTCATTTATTGTCTAGCTCTGGTTCTAAAACCTTTCCGCTCTAACCTCTTCAAAATGCATGTGTTACATCTGACATAGAGACTCCTAACAAAGCCAGATTCAATGAACATACTGTCATTTAAATTTATATTTTAATTAGGATAAATACATTTTTTCTTTATATATAACGAAGTGAAGTGAAGTGAAGCGAAAGTCACTCAGTCATGTCTGACTATATGTGACCCCATCAACTGTAGCCTGCCAGGCTCCTCGGTCCATGGAATTCTCTAGATAAGAACACTGGAGTGGGTAGCTGTTCCCTTCTCCAGGGGATCTTCCCACCCAGGGATTGAACCCAGGTCTCCTGCATTACAGGTGAATTCTTTACCATATGAGTCACCAGGGAAGCCCTTATATATAATGCTATTGCACAATTAATAGAATATTGTGTAGTGTAAATGTAACTTTTACACTCACTGAAAGTGAAAGTCGCTTAGTTGTTCCCTTAGTTGTTCCTTAGTTGTTCTCTTAGTGACCCCATGGACTGTTTAGTCCATGGAATTCCCCAGGCCAGACACTGGAGTGGGTAACCTTTACCTTTTCCAGGGGATCTTCCCAACCCAGGGATTGAACCCAGGTCTTCCACATTGCAGGCAGATTCTTTACCAGCTGAGCCACAAAGGAAGCCCAAGAATACTGGAGTGGGTAGCCTATCCCTTCTCCAGGGGATCTTCCCGACCCAGGAATCGAACCGGGGTCTCCTGCATTGCAGATGGATTTTTACCAACTGAGCTATATACTCACTAGGAAATAAAAATTCATGTGACTTGCATTATTGCAATATTCACTTGACTGTAGTAGTCTGTAAGTGAAATTCGCTCAGTCATGTCCAACTCTTTGCGATCCCATGGACTATACAGTCCATGGAATTCTCCAGGCCAGAATACTGGAGTGGGAAGCCTCTCCCTTCTCTCGGGGATCTTCCCAAACCCAGGGATGTAACCCAGGTCTCCCTCATTGCAGGCAAATTCTTTAACTGCTGAGCCACAAGGGAAGCCTGCAGTGGTCTGGAACCAAACCACAATAACTCTGAGAAATGCATGTAAAATATACAGTATCTCAGATGATCAACAAGAACTGGAAAGAGAAGTAGAAAATGCCAGAGGCAGATGTAGAGGGTTGTCTCCTGCTGTGAGATATATGGGTATTAGATTTCTGCTTTTATTTACAACTGAGTTATATTCCATCATATGTATGTACCAAAATTTAGTTTTTAAACATATTATTTGTAGCATCTTTCCTCTAGACTTGGAAATCCAAAGTTATTATATTAAGTTTCATGCAAGAGATACAGTCCATCTGATTCTGATGGTCTCAAGTCATGCTGATGAGACTATTTGTATAGGAGGTAGGAAGACAGAAGAGTGGAATCTTCCAGTTTTGTTTCTTTTCTTTACTCTCCTTAGTGGAATAGGAGAAATGATGAACTTAAGAGAAATATACTATTCACATTGCCAACTACAAACTGGCACTTGCCATGGGCACGTGCCATCTGCCTCTGCAAGGATTAAAACTTGAGCCTCTGCAGCTGCTGCTGACCTTTAACGCCCTGAAAGGAATTCAGGGTGGAGATCAGGAATGAGGCACTCTGTGCTCTGGGCAAAGCTGGAAGAACAGGTCTTCAGTTAGAGATTATTCAGAAGATTTTATTAGCCCAATTCTTGAATCTCCTCCTATCTAAAAACACACTAAAATCCTTCACGGTGATATCCCCACTTCATGACTAGCAGTAATCTCCATGAGACTAGTAGACCTCTTCTGATCAACATGTGCTTGATTGCATGTACTCCACCTTCACCAAAACCACATGTACTGTCCCTCCCCCAATTTTTCTGGACCAGTTTCTGAGCGCTATCTGAAACGCTGTCTCCCAGTCTATAGTCTTAATTTTGCCCTAAATAAAACTTAACTAACAACTCTCAGGTTGTGCATTTTTTTCACACTTGATAATATGCTCAAGTAACACAAACTCTCCTTCATCCTTTGCAAACTATTTTTCTCAAACTAATCATGAATGTGTCAGAATCACAAGGTCTTAGTACTGACTTAGAGCTTAGTGATCTTCTATTTTGAAGAAAACTCATCACATTTATGAAGTTGAGGAGAGGCAGATATATTCACTCCTTTACTTGACAAATGTGTAAATTACATCAAAGCCCAAGGCTCAGAAAATAAATATAATCCTGTGGTAACGATACACATCTCCAGGCATTTCCTTTAAGTTCCTCCCACAATAATATATAGTTTGGATCTTTTATTACTTGGCTCTTCAGACAACTTCTTGCACACTTTCTTTCTTTCCTTCTCCCTCTCCTCCTTCCTTCATTCCTACTTTTTTTCCTTTTTTTTTTTTTTTGCAACCACCAAATGCCAAAAATAGAGCTCGGGACTGGAGATTAATTAATAAGGAATAAAAACACACTTTGCCCTTATGGAGTTAATATTCTAGAAAGGATAAGTGAGGGCAAGGTATTAGAAAATTTGGGAAAAAAGATAATTATAGATTGCCAATCACGTTTAAAAAATAACATAAAAGGAGAGAGGATAAAGAATTAACACTATACATTATAGTTGTTTAATCATATATAACTGATGCTACCCTGTGATAAGTGTATTTAAAGAAAAGAATCACATGGATATAATCACATCTTCTAAGTTATCATTTAGGTTTTATAACATGTCTAGCTAGTTAAAAGACATTTAAAAATTATTAGGGTCAATATTAATTTTTAAAGGCTAGTTAAAATACAACAATATTAAATCACTGGTGGGATGAAAACTATTTTATTTTCAAGGCATTCTGTATGGCTCACTGGGATTCTCTGAAGACGAGTGCCAACATTTTTAATGTACCTTGACATTCTAAAAGAAAGATGCAACAAATAATATGTTTGAAAACTAAATTTTAGTACATACATATGATAGAATATTACTAAGTTGTAAATAAAATCAAATAATCACACTTGCAGCAACATGGATAAATATAGAGATTGCCATACTGAGATAAGTAAGTCAGACAAAGAAAGACAAATGTTATATGATATCACTTATATGAGAAATCTTAAAAAAAAAAAAAAGTGCAAGCAAATTTATCTACATAACAGAAATAGAGTTACAGATGTAGAAAACAAACTTATGGCATTACCAGGGGTAAGGGGGAAAAGAGGGACACACTGGAAGATTTAGTTTAACATATATTCTTTACCAGAGCTTCCCTGCTAGCTCAGTCAGTAATGAAATTGCCTGCAACTCAACAGACCTGGGTTCAATCCCTGGGTCGGAAGATCCCTGGAGAAGGAAATGACAAGCCACTCCAGTATTCTTGCCTGGAAAATCCCAAGGACAGAGGAACCTGGTGCACTATAGTCCATGGGTCACAAGAGTCAGGCATAACGTAGTGACTAAACCACCACCACCACCATACACATTACTAGGGCATCCTAGGTGGCACTAGTGGTAAAGAACCCGCCTGGCAGATGAGAAAGACATAGGTTTGATCCTTGGGTTGGGAAGATCCCCTAGAGGAGGGCATGGCAACCCACTCCAATATTCTTGCTTGGAGAACCCCATGGAGAGAGGAGCCTGTGAGGCTGCAGTCCACGGGGTTGCACAGAGTTGGACACGAGTGAAGTGACTTAGCACATATGCATACACATTGCTGCTGCTGCTGCTGCTGCTAAGGTGCTTCAGTCGTGTCCAACTCTGTGCGACCCCATAGAAGGCAGCCTACAATGTTCTTCTGTCCCTGGGATTCTCCAGGAACGAACACTGGAGTGGGTTGCCATTTCCGTCTCCAATGAATGAGAATGAAAAGTGAAAGTGAAGTCGCTCAGTCGTGTCAAACTCTCTGCGACCCCATGGACTGCAGCCTACCAGGCTCCTCTGTCCATGGGATTCTCCAGGCAAGAGTACTGGAGTAGGGTGCCATTGCCTTCTCCGGCATACACATTACTATACATAAAATAGGTAACACCTACTGTATAGCACAGGGAACTCTAATCAATGTTCCATAAAGACCTAAATGGAAAAAATCTAAATGGGGAAAAGTTATTTTCACTTTGCTTTATGGCAGGAACTAACACAGCATTATAAATCAACTATACACCAATAAAAATTCCAACAAACAAGCAAAATAACAGTTTTTTAATTACTAATAATTCTCATTGTGGGTGAGGACATACTGCAATGGACATTCATAAAGGTCAAAATATCCTATGATAAAAATTAAACATGGTGTTAAGTTTTAAAAAAAGCACCACATTATAGCTTTCAAGTTATTGTAGGAACACCCTTAAAGAAAAACAAAATAGTACTTGAAACTAGTTACTATGGTTTCCAGATACATTTGAAAGTATTGCTTTTTTTAATTGTAGCAGTGAGCTGCACCTAAACCAAAAATTACAGGCCTTAACTTTCTCTATTAAATGTTAACCATTGTTGTTATTATTGTTATAAAATCCTTAGCTCTTGAAAGGTAATTCCCATTTCTACTAGGATCTACCTACTGGCACAGCCAATGCTATTCTGAGTCCTGGTTTCTGCTGCCTTATTTTGTATACCTGATGGCTTTATGGGATTTTTAAATATTGAATAGGATTAATTACCATGGCATTCCCAGAGAGTCCCTGCTTATCCCCTTCTCTATCCACACAAGTGCTTATTTGTTTGCATTTAGTTTGTTCCCACTAAAACAGCATTTTATCTATGAGGAAAAGCAATTCCTACTGATTTCATTGTAAATAAATATGTTGACTAGCCACCAGAACCTTTTAAAAAATCTTTAAATTTGTAGTAGGCTTAACAACTCTCAAAATAAAGATTAACTACCCATTCTCTATGTAACAGTTCCAATAAGTTTTAAAGAAAATTAACATGTACAAAATCTGTAAAGACATCAGCATCATGCCCATCATGTTAGCTAAAAATATCTAGTGTTATTTATTCCTTTTTAATTTAATTTTGTAAATGTATTCACACATGGTAGTCATTGCACAAATGGCTTTTTAAGTCAAATATATATATATATAACATAATAATCTAAATCCTGAGAACAAGTAGTTCTTATTATTTTAATAAACAGTTGGCATGTGTGCACATTAGGGAAATATTTCATTCTAATAGGTATTCCTAATGTGAATCAGCTTATTAAGATGACAGAATCTAAATGAAGAAAAAAGCTAAATCAATATACTCAATACAGCTGCTTATTTAAACTCAGAATCACAAGGGAATAATTTGGCTCACTTAAATTTCATGGGTGGTTATTTTATGAAATGGGGAGAAGGCTGAGGGACTTATTTTCCAAGCTTTTAGCACCATTTGCCTTTAAGAGCACTATGTTGGCTATTCTTAAATTAAAGCAGGAGAATTTTAGACTGAGGAGGCTCTAATGCCTTGGTGAAAAGGTAGTCCAGCCAACACCTAAGCCTGTAAATGCCTCAAGGTTATGAAATCAAAACCTACTGACAACCAATCACAAATAACTTTGCTTTAATCTGTAGCCAATCAGGGCCTTCCTTACTTTGTTTCCATCTTTTCTCTGTAAAAGCTCTCCTAGCTTCCCTCCACAGAGGGATTCGAACTACTTCTGGTTTGGCACTGCCAGATTTGAGTGGGTTTTGCTCAAACAAGCTCTTAACATTTTAATGTTAAGTATTAATAATTAAGCTCCTATTTCTCTTAACATTGCTAACAAATTCAAGGGTGCCATTCTATTGAGTGAAGTCTGCCTATGTATCTTCTCATCTTATCCTTAGGAGCAAACAGTTGGAACCATGATGCAAGAAGCAGTTGTTGTTTCTCTGAGGGAGGCTTTATTCACCCTGGTTTACGTCTGTGACCCTGTGAAATCCAAGTCTCCTCATATTGCTCATTTCCCAACCTGTAGCAATCATTCCTTTCCAACTCAAACAAATCATAGTACCCTCTGGAAATCCTGTTCTGATCAGAAAATTTTCTTTGCCTTATGTTTCTTATGAAAGCATGTTCTTCACTACATTGACTTTAAGAAACTCTGACTACTCCTTAATAAAACCATTTGTCCAATATGTATAATGCTGCTGCTAAGCCACTTCAGTCATGTCCGACTCTGGGCAACCCCATAGAAGGCAGCCCACCAGGCTCCCCCATCCCTAGGATTCTCCAGTCAAGAACACTGGAGTGGGTTGCCATTTCCTTCTCCAATGCATGAAAGTGAAAAGCAGAAGCGAAGTCTCTCAGTCGTGTCCGACTCTTCAAGACCACATGGACTGTAGCCTACCAGGCTCTTCCATGCATGGGATTTTCCAGGCAAGAGTACTGGAGTGGGGTGCCATTGCCTTCTCTGATATGTATAATAATTGAAAATTAATTTTTCTCTCACATCTATTCTACCTCAATGGAAGATAGTCAATAGCTAAATGGTTTTCTATTGGCACATCTGGATTATTTCTTTTTTTCCAAGTGAGTTTTCTTTCATTAGATGGATAGAGAATATAGATAGCTAGATTGATAGATAGAAGATGAACAGATGGATGGAGGGATGATAGAAACTATTTCTTTGAATGTCAGGTCATTCAGCTAGGTAATTCTTTCCTACTCTGTCCCCATTTTTCACCAATGTATTTACTTCTTGATTCACAATGTTTCTGTCTACCTAAACTCTTTATCAATGTCCCTAGCAACTTAAAAAGGCATATGAATAAACCACCTGGAAGATTTCTATGCTTCTTTTCATAACTACTGATTATTAATCTTCTCTCTTCTTTTTCTTACGTGTCAGCCTTCCAAGAGGAATGTGGTCATATCTTAGGTTACTTCATCCTGAAATCTTTAATTCAACTGTTTAATACAGATCTGTTTTAGGAATAATATATGTCCTTAAATGCATAAATGTGTTACTATGTTGCCAAGTGTCTGATCACACTTGTCACATACATACATAATACAGGGAAAACCCCTCTTTGTGTTTCAAATAAAGATACTTTATATTTGTTAAAGCTTTTGCAATGAGTTATTATCCTATGACACATGCAAATTTAGAGAATATTGCTACAAGGACAATTTTTCCTGAAGCAAACTAATAAACATCAGATTTCAGAGAGCACTGAATTCTTACTGTTGGACAATTTAAGAGAAGGAAGAGATACAAATGATAGAGATGAGCCTCAGACACTTGTCTAGCACAATGGAACTGAGAACAACAAACAAATGAGGTTTCACACCTCATCAGCCTGATCTTCAGGAAGAGCCAGAACATTTGATTCTGCTTCAGTACACAGAACTAAAGTGAAAGAGGAGAGTGAAGAAGCTGGCTTAAAACTCAACATTCAGAAAACTAAGATCCCAGTCCCATCACTTCATGGTAAATAGAGAAGGAAACAATGGAAACCGTGACAGACTATTTGGGTGGGGGGCGGTATCCAAAATCACTATAGATGGTGACTGAAGCCATAAAATTAAAAGACACTTGCTCCTTGGAAGAAAAGTTATGACCAACCTAGACAGCTTATCAAAAAGCAGAGACATTACTTTGCCAACAAAGGTCCATCTAGTGAAAGCAATGGTTTTCCCAGTGGTCATGTATGGATGTGAAAGTTGGACTATAAAGATATCTGAGTGCCAAAGAATTGATGTGTTTGAACTGTGGTGTTGGAGAGGACTCTTGAGAGTCCTTTGGACTGCAAGGAGATCCAAGTCCATCCTAAAGGAGATCAGTCCTGAATATTCATTGGAAGGACTGATGCTGAAGCTGAAACTCCAATACTTTGGCCACTTGATGGAAATAACTGACCCATTGGAAAAGACCCTGATGCTGGGAATGATTGAAGGTGGGAGGAGAAGGGGACAACAGAAGATGAGATGGATGGATGACATCACAGACTGGATGGACATGAGTTTGAGTAAGCTCTGGGAGTTGGTGATGGACAGGGAAGCCTGGCATACTGAAGTCCATGGGGTCACAAAGAGTCGGACATGACTGAGTGACTGAACTGAACTGAACACAAAACTGGCTACTGGTCAAGACCATTCACCTCTACCACCTCATTCTGAATAGGATCCAGGCAATTTAGCACACATTCAAGAAAAGATATTAGGGCCAGTCAGAACAAAGTAAACTAAAAGTGCCCATTTGTTTTTAGTCACTAAGTCATGTCCAACTCTTTTGTGAGCTCAGGGATTATAGCCCACCAGATTCCTCTGTACATGAAATTTCTCAGGCAAGAATACTGGAGTGGGTTGCCATTATATTCTCCAAGAGATCTTCTCAACCCCAGAATTGAATCTATGTCCCCTCCACTGGCAAGTTATTCTTTACCACTGAGATACTAGAGAATCCTCAAATGCCCATTTACCTTTTATTAATAAAGGGAGGTGACACATATTAAAATAAAAGTTCTCAAAAAAACACTTCAAATGTGATTGAAATATTACCTTTGTCATACAGTAATTAAGACACATATATGGGAGAGAAGAGAGTGATACTCTATTCTATTTCTCTAAAAAAGCAAATTTGATCAAAACCCCAATCTCCTCTATCATCCAAGCCCACATACTTTGGGGAGACAAAAGTCCTCATTATGGGGTATAAATAGATCTAATACACACTTGAGGAAAGATAGAGAGATGAGATTTCACCTCTCTCTGAGGGTTATGAAAAAACAAGGCCGAAGACTGAGCATAGGAATTTCATGTAGCTAGGCTCAGGGACTGAGATTCATTTCCCCAGAGGAAAGAATGTGTTTTTGATGGAGGCATTGTTATATTCTGTAACTTGCCATTAGTTTTTTTGTTTTTTTTTTAAGAGGCAGATAGATTGTGATGTCTTTGGTTATACACGTTTATGGGGAGAATCTAAATAAACAGACCATATTGTTTGGCATGATGAGTAATTTGAAGCCCCAGGGAAAGTTAAAGAATTGAAACCAAGAAACAGACTTGGGTCCTGCATCTGTGGTGTAGGGAATGCAAGGCATGCTCTGGACAGAGCACAAGGATAGGAAAAGTGTACAAAGTGCTTCTCCTAAACTGAATTTCAATCTGCGATTTTTGTAATACGTGGTATAATCTCACCTTCTACCACTCTTACACATCTTCAATCATTCAACCAACACAGATTGCTTTTTGCAAATGGATTGTGTGTGTGTGTTTAGCTCAAAGAGAAGTGCAAAGGAGTTGACAGACATCTGGATTGTAGTAATATAATAGTACTAATAGTATTATTACAATCGCTACTACTATTATCATTAGTTACTATACTGAGGATCTACATATTTTTAAAATACTTAAATTTCACAATATAGTTAAGTAAAGCATATTATTTATTTAATAACATATCTATGGGTGCCTTACTGAATATGTTGCTATCAATTATTTCTTATAACGTGCTATTATGGGCAAGAAAAAATTGCACAAAAATAGATATTTTGTAGTTTGACAAGTAGAGATATTTTGCTATAATACGTAACAGCATCTTTAAATATATATTTGATATTTAAGTTTAGTTTAATTTAACATTATATCTGTAAAGATGGGACACTATACACTCTGGGGAAAATGCTCAGTATCACAATGGTTGCAGAATGATAAAATGTACTTGTCTCTAGGCTAGCACACAGGATTTAACAACATTCATGCTAGCTACATGAAACAAGTATGAGAGTACCTCAAATGAAATGAGCAGAATAAAATATATAAAATAAGATAAAATAAATTATGAGATAAAATAAAATGAAATTTCTTAAAAAATACTGCAATTCAATTTTCCTAATTTCTTGGTATAACCAAATTATTTTTCTTCTCTTGCAAGAAACATTTTTCATTGTAAAAGTTGGCATTAATATGTTTACATATTTAGTAACATGGATATAGATTTCTGGGTTATGATGGCTGATTTGTTCTCACCTATCAGGCAATTGTAAACATTAAAAATGCACAGGATGACGTGGATGGAAATACTGACCAGTTGTTCATCCACTAACTCAAGCAAGTGTGCCCTCTTTAGTTCTATTATCATCCACCATATACATAGGAAAATTGGTTTTGAAATATAATTATAACTAATAATTGCATCATGTTTGTGTGAGTTATGTTTCTTAGAAGGATACATTTCCAAAATAATATTAATATCACATCCAATTTATATATTGTGTATTATTATCTTTCCCAATATGTAGACAAGGCAATTGGGACACAGCTTGAGTCACTTGATAAAGACTGCATGGTATCAAGTAGAAGAGATGAAATCTGATCCCAAATTCTATAATTAAAATTTTTAATCACTACACTATGACCATAAAAATGATAATTTAAAAAAAAAATCCTAGGACTTCATCAGTACAGGCCATGCACTCCTTTGCTATTTAAAATATCCACCTATGATCTTTAAATGTATATCCTATAACATTTATTGACTTCTGTTATTACCTGTTTTAACTCTTCCAGACCTTCAGTTGTTAAGGACAAATCTATTCATGTTCTCACATAAACTTATATCAACTTCATAAAACAATTCTTTTGAAAGGATAAAGCTTCAATTTTGATAAATTTGCATTTATTATTCGATATTTTCAATATACAAAAATCAGTCTCAGATACTAAGTATGTGGTAACAGGTATTCATGTAAAGCTAGAGTGGTAAAGAGTTAGATCAAATGAGATCTAGGTCTATACTTTGTCACCTTACACTAGCAATTACTTTCTTATTATAACAAGTTTCTAACTGATTTTCTGGGTTTTATCCCCCTTCAGCTATTGTTTTTTATTATCTTCTCTCAAATGGAAAGAATTTTAGTTTCTAATTTCCTGCAACAGAAGCTTTGTTGTGGTGGAAGTCACTCAGTCATGTCTGACTCTGAGACCCCATGGGACAGCAGCCTTCCAGGCTCCTCTGCCCATGGGATTTCCCAGTCAACAATACTGGAGTGGGTTGTCATTTTCTTCTCCAGGGGAGCTTTCCTACTCAGGGATTGAACCTGGTCCCCCTGCATTGTAGGCGGATTCTTTACCATCTGAGCCACCAGGGAAACCCAAGAGAAGCTTTAGAATATATATATTCATTATTTGGAGTAAGAACAGAACATGTGCAGCAATCATTAATGCTGCATTTATAAAACCTCGAAGTCAAATCATGTTCTTTAATTTTTACTTGCAGTGTCTTTGAGTTATATATTACATTTCTATTAAACATAGTTTGTAAATTATTAACAGAACCATAAAGATCCTTTCCCTTTTTACCCCTTTAATTTAAATCTCTTTGAAAATTGATATTAAATGATGATATGTTTCCAAGTTGATTTTTAAAGTCGTATATGTCATTGACTTTCATATTATAATACTTGGAATACAAGTTATTCTAAAGCAGCTGTAACCTAAAGAGACAAGTCAAAAACCATATTTGTGCTATAACTAGCTAGAAATGTCCACAGTGGCTGTTGGTTGATTGCTGATGGATGAGATGATACCATTTCCACTCTATAAAGCTGAAGGAAGGACTGACTTACGTGGGATGTGTGGAGAGGAGCCAGTAAATATCACCTTCCCAGATGTGTACCTCATGCTTGACCAGTGTATAAGTGGGATTCCAAAGATCATTTCTGCTCTTGCATGGTAACTTTCAGATGAATTGGGAGGGCACTTTTCAGATGTAAATGAAGTCTGAATCAAAATAATAATAATACCAACAAAACTAAACTCTGTACCAGATGACTTTATTATGGATTGATATGTGCCCTCCCCAAAGACATGTTTAAGCCTTAACCTGAGGACATCAGAATGTGAACTTTTTTTGGAAATAGAGTAATTTCCATGTAATTAGATAATGTTAGATGAAGTCCTGCTGGAGTAGGGAGGACCCTCAATCCAATATGACTGGTATCCTCTGAAGAAGAGACAAGATGATGTGAAGACAGTATACAGAGAGTAGCTATGTGACTCTAGAGGCAGAGACTTGAGTGATGCAAACAAGCCAAGGAATACCTGGTGCTACCTGAAGCCGAAGGAGGGAAGAAAAGACTCCTCCAAGAAGCTTCTCTTCTAAGGGAGCATGGCCTTGCCAACACCTCAGTCTCAGAAACTGAGCCTCCAGAACTGACAGAAAGATTGTCTGAGCCACAAAGTTTGCTGAACTTTGTTAACTGCCACACTAGGAAATCAATATAAACTTGGATGTAGTAGAAACTTAAAACAACTACAAGTGAGTGTTATCAATACCATTTTCCAGTAATAAGCAGTTTTTCTATTTGGACTCAGATGTGGATCTATAAAAACTAGATTTGGTCAAATTATGTGTCATATCCAACCAGTGGTTACAGTAGGGCATACATGTTACTAGAGAGTAAAAATATTATAAAATAAAAAGGTAACAAGCAAAACCAAAAACATTATATTTGAATATGTCAGGCACACAAAGATCAATTGACATGTTTTAATTAAAACTCATTTAATTGAATTGCCTAGTCATCTCTGATTATTACCAGAAAATTCTAAAGAATTTCTTTGTGAAAAATAAATTAGGAGTTATATACCAACATAGATATCCAGATTAAAAGTTTACTAACTTTACCCTAAAATTTCAGTTTCATTCTTTGAATTCCAGTGCCTAGGACTTAGTAACTGTTCTATAAATATAAGCTGGATTACAGATGATAATGAAAATGATATATATTTTAATTAACTGAAATAGACAAGTCAATTGGCGCAGGAGGTCACTTTGATAATGACGCCTCTACATTACACTATCCCAAAACTTGAATGCTTGCAAAACAAAACTGATATTCCACATTGTTTATTTTTTTAAATAAGCCATGAAATTAACTATGAAATATGAATGGCATGACGTTGTAGAAACAGACAATTGAATTTTTAAAAATTATTTCCACTGTTAAGCACAGAAACAAAATCTACCTAAGATCCACTATAGGAATTATCAGGACGTCAGCATCATTCCTCACAGATAGTACCAATTTCCTAGTCATCCTGGATTGGCTCCTCTCCCTTTCTCCCTAAAAACCTACATGCATATTTACAGCAAAATCTTATGTTCCTTATTTTACATTTATACCACCTATCAACAACTAGTTTAGGTTCTAAACTAATTGTTTATATTTATATTATATATATAATAAACTAAATGTTTATTAATAAATTTGGGTATTTCACTTTCTTTCAGAGTAGTTTATCCATCTAAGTAACACACACATAAAAATATTTCCATTTTCCACACATATAATTGCTCACATAAAACAATTTTGTGTATTAAAATATTCACTTAACAAATTTTATGTATGTATCATTTTGGTGACAATTTTCAAAGACATGAAGTTTAATAGTATAGACATAATATTAAAACTAGATTTAATATAGTTGATCTTTGATTATTGAAAAAGTACTAAATAGATCAATAATTTAGTACTTTCTTAAATCATTTATTTACATTATGTTATAGATGCATTCAATTGCTTTTCAATAATGTCCTTGAATACTAGATAAGCAAGCTTCCATAAGAAAATTAAGAAAATTACAAAAGCTCCAGAACATGTCTGGTGATATTTTATAAATTCTTTAAGATAGAGAACTGATAATTCCTTTTGGCATTTAGGGTATAGAAGTCTGTCAAATGCAGATACCTCTTTTAAATTGTGTAACATCATATAAGGCTCTTGTATGATGTTACTTGAAATTAACAAGTTTTATTTGTTACTTGAAATTCATACTGCTGATAGAGTAGCCAAATATTTCTCTTAAAATAATTTATGCCTACAGTCAAACAATATGAATAAAGTATATTTGTATCAATATAGTAAAAACTCACACAAACATAAACAAATTGAATATATTATACTTAAATAAGCTTGTTGATCATTAATCATACCTGAATTAGTTCATTAATATCTACAAGTCCATTACTGTCGGCATCAAAATATTTAAACATTTGATCCACCAGCAACTTCTTCCGAAACACGTCATCACCATTAGGGCTTTCATTGCCTTGTGTAATGTATTTTTGATTTTGTAAATCTAAAAGCATACTTTTCATCTTGCTGTATTCAATGGCCTTGCAGTTATCTCCTGTAACAAAAGAACTAAGTTATTTTCAAAGCAATATTATTAAAAGGTAATCATTTATTTTATTAATGCTCAAAGTTGACATCTAGCAGATAACATACTTTGTATATAATATTTATGCTTCTACTTTGCATACCACACAAGGAGAAAAGCATGGACTACTAACATGACAGGATAAAAGTTTTAATTGGTATCAAATCTAAAAACACAATAGGTGCTGGGTGTTTTCTCAATGCCAAAGTCATCAGTTCTATAATGGACACAGAAAAAAAAAGATAACTTCCATTGGTTCCAAGGTTTAAATACATTATCTTTGTTTAATTCCTCATTATACATGATTATAGTGATAATTTCAGAGATTTTGAACATGAGGTTTAGGGAGAGGAAATGACTTACCCAAGCGTAAGCTTAGATTGTGTTGAATTTTGAACTTAAACTCATGTATGTCTAATTCCAAACTAGTATAGCAAGTTTCTAATTGGAAGTGAATCTTTTTTTCTACATTTAGATTTATTTTGAAGAATTTTGTGTGTGTGTATTTACCATTTTCTTTATTTTTAATCATGCTAAACTCATATTTGCTTTCTTCTCAAAGTCTATTTTTCTGATATTTATCTATCTCTGCTTTAAGAGAACTTGGTGAATAATATGATCAATGTTTGCATTTTGTATCTCGAAGTTTTAACCTGCAAATATCATTTTCACAACCAAAGTATGAGCTTACTGAAGTAATAATGCATTACCAAATTCAATATCTTCTATAAAATAGCCAGAATACTTCACATTCAATGAAAGTAGTTGTTGGCTTATATCTTCAAAAATAACTGCAATTAATCCTGGGCTTCCCAGGTGATGTTAGTGGTAAAGGACTACCAATGCTGGAGACATAAGAGACACAGGTTTGATCCCTTCATTGGGAAGATCCCATGGTCAGAAGAGCCTGGCAAGCCATGGTCCATAGGGTCGCAAAGAGTTGGACACAACTGAAGTGACAGCACTCACACACACACTCTACTCTCTTGACATAATTATTTTACAAGAATTTTTCTTACAAAAATACGCATGCTGATGTCTTCATAAATAACACTATGAAATGAATTTATGTTGATAATAAATATGGTATAAAATATAAATAGAAAATACAGTATATAATGTAATTTATAAATGAAAAGGCAGGTATTATATTAGCTAAGAACTTTTACAATATATCTTTAAGGAAAAAATTTTAACTTTATAACTGTGATTCATTTTGACAATTAGGCTGTGGCAGAATCTATAATTTTAAAGATTTCTAAAGTTTTAAAAATATGTATCTGAGAAGCATGGATTTGAAAAACAATATTTGAATTCTCATTCTCTTCCCAGGCAAGATGGAAAACAATCTTTCAGAGAGATGAGATCTTATTTTTCAAAGGCATTGGAATGACTTCTGTTGTTCAGCAGTTTTAGTGTTTAACAATCCTGTCAATAACCTCTTTTCTACAGCAACATGTAAACTTTGTGACACAGATTAAGTCAATTTTGCATCATTCTAGTCTCAGTAAGGAATAATAATCAGAATGGTTTTCATAAAAGCACAGAAATTACTGACAAAAGAGAAAAGTAATCAAGTACAGAGGGACAGGTAGCAATTTTGGTGTCTGTGAAAGCTGCCAAGGAGTCTTCAAATATACATGCCCATGTGTGTGTCAGGAAGAGGGAGAAACTAATCAAAGAAGGGAAAAGGAGAATAAATCATTTCAAAGCCCTCCCTGGATTTCTGTATTTGACCATGGACCTTCCTATCATTTCATTTGACTGATGGGAAGAAGGATGGAGTTTGGGGGAGATCCCCTGTGTCCATTGTTATAAGCAGATGAGAACATGGGAAACAGAATGTAAATGCTGAACACTTTTTAGTTAATATTTGAAATTTGGGGTTTTGTTGTTGTTGTTTAGTGGCTATTGAGGAGACACAATTTGGGGTTGTTAACTCTAATTTTGACCAAATCAAGGAATACAATCAACATGTTCTTCATGAATGCTTTCATTTCCCAAATTGTAAATTCCCCAGTAAGCCCAGGGATTAAGTTGTTTGCTGACAATCCAAAGCTAATAAAAAAAAAAAAAGCATTACAATTAAGGCATTCATGTTCCACTGAAATGTACAATGGAAAATGAAGTGTTAGTTGCTCAGTCACGTCTGACTCTTTGTGACCCGATGGACTGTAGCCCACTGGGCTCCTCTGTCCATGTAATTCTCCAGGCAAAATACTAGAATGGGTTGCCATTCCCTTTTCTAGGGGATTTTCCTGAACCAAGGATCAAATCTGTGTCTCCTGCATATACAATAAATAACCATAAAATTATGGAAAAGTCTGTAGAATTTAGATATTTTAAGTAACCTCTGTCACAGGTCTTTGTTAGTGATAGAAACATCTATTATGAATAATAGATTACATGTAATGCATACTTCCTATGTGCCAGGAACTTTATATACATGTAATCATTTAACTCTCATAACAAGTATAATCACCACGATTTTACAGATGAAGAAGAACTAAAACATAGATTAAGTAACTTGTTCAAAGTTACAAAGATAGAGAGGAGCTCAATGACTTTTACACCCAGGCAATATCTAATATATTTTCTCTACTTTTTGCATCTTCAGAAATGAGTTTTAAAATGAACTTATACATGGTTTCAGCAAATCTGTCAAAGGATTATTTGAAAAGTGAAAGGCAAATATAACAATAAACTTCAGGCAAAATTACTGCTTAAATTACAGATAGAGAAAAAAGAACTTTCAAAGGGAGAGAGAGAGAGAGAGAGAGAGAGAGAGAGAGAGAGAGAAAAGAGTACCTGAGAAAGAGCAGGAAAACTATAAGAAAGTAGTGAAGAAGAAGAAAAAGGGAAAAGAACTTCTCAAGAAAGAAGATGTGACGAAATGCTAAACATTTCAGAGTTTAAAAAAAAACAAAAAGGAATAAAACATGCCCATTAGATTACTTAACTTAGAGATAGCTTGTAACTTTAAAGGAACATTTTAATGAATAAGTGAAAAATTCCTATTATAATGGGCTAAAATGAGTAAAAGCAAAATAATGATTTGAAAATATTAAATATTTGTTTTCAGTCACCCAGTCGTGTCCAACTCTTTACAACCGCATGGACTGCAGCAAGCCAGACCTCCCTGTCCCTCACCATCTCCCAAAGTTTGCCAAGTTCATGTCCATTGCATCAGCGATGCTATCCAGCCACGTCATCCTCTAACGCCCTCTTCTCCTTCTGCCTTCAATCTTTGCCAGCATCAGAGACTTTTGGTATTAAATCTTTACCACTTTTTTATGAGTATCATTGTGAAAAAAAGAAGTATCATTATTAATGAAACAAGTTATTTAGAAACAAACATCAATGTATATTAATGTGCCGTGGCCTCATTCAAGAATACTTCAGGAAGGAAGCTAGCTCATTGATTTGTTTGATTTGGTAAGAGTCCTTTCTCAATACTTAATCAACCAGTCGTGTTAGGCTGGTATAGTGAAGGGAAAGAAATGCTCTTCTGGAGTTACTTTCTGCTCCCAGAGACCAGTAACAGATCTCCTCTGCTGTCCCTTTTCTAGACACTGAGGACAGGATGAATGAGGTCCCCAACTGATGGTGCCTATATATCACCTTCCTTCCTGAAAACGCAGTGATGCCAGGGCTGTGCTGACTCTGGACTGAATCATTCAAGGGCAGTTAAAATCCATCTAGCCTTGAGGGGCATAGAAAGAGGTGGAATCTCTGACTTTTTTCCCCTTTTTTTTCTCATTTAAACAATAGATTCATAATTTTACTCCAACTAATTATTTTGTGAACAAAAACATGATTGATAACACCACATGCCCCAAACATACATATGAATCCTATATTATCATTATGTGCACAAGTTCTCACATGCTTTGATTTTTTTGTATGTAAACTTTTACTGAAGTATAGCTGATTTACAATGTTGTGTTATTAATAGCATCTGCTGTAAGGCAAAGCGAACCAATTTTATTTATACATATATCCACTCTTTTTTTAGATATTTTCCAACGTAAGCCATTACTGAGTATTGAGTAGCTACCTATGCTACACAATAGGTCTTAATTAGTTATCTATTATATAAACAGTAGTGTGTATATGTCAATCACAATCTCACAATTGAACCTTCCCCTCCACTTTCCCCTTGGTAGCCATAAGCTTTTTTTTCTATATCTGTGACTCTATGCTTTATAAATCTGTTCATTTATACCATTTTTTTTAGATTCCACATATAAGCTATATTACATGGTATTTGTCTTTCTCTCTCTGACTCTCTGACTTTCAGATTGTTTCACCTGGGTATTGGCCATGCTTCTCCATGTGCTTATGGAACCAAGGATAGTTATATTTTATATATCTGATAGTACAGCCATCAGTTCTGAGTACATGAAAAGTGCTCAAAATTACAGATTCTACCAATTATGCTTAATGCTAGTTTTTCAAAAGTTGTAATTTGTTCTTACTTCTTTGAAGTTACCCTTTTATCCTTCCTCCCCATCCATCAGTAAAACATACTAATTACTTTCAATATAAAAATATTGAAATCTAAGTATATAATAACATTACTTGCCACTTTTTAGCATTTATAGTTTAAAATTGATTAATTCTAATAAAAGCTGAAATCTTAGAAATTAAAAAAGATAGTAAGTATTTTATTATAGTATCAGTTCTACTCATGTATTAGATTGCATACTGAAATTTTATTTTCCTCAGTCTATTAAATAATTGCTAAGAGAAACATTTAAAGCTTTTTAATACATAAACATATTTAAATTTATATAAAATATTTCTCAGAAAAGTACTTTGCATTTATGACACAAGGAAGGTATCAAAACTTTAGTATGGTGATTTTATATGCATCTGTGAATCAAATTCAACATGGAAAACTATTATACTTAAATGAATTGTAAACTATTAAACTGTGTGTTTGATGGAATTAAAATTATCTTGGTTAAAAGTAGTCTGAACAAAATTAAAAGAAAAAAACAACCTTTAACTTAAATGGAGCTTCTACTAAAATGTGGAAAAATAAGGGTGTAAATTGTTTTGTATCATATAAACTTTACTGGAATATTCTTATCTAAAATGTTTACAGTTACACATAAGATTAATATAAAACTACTATGTTTCAAATGCTATTCTAATTCTGGAAATTGACTAATGCAAATACATATATATATATAACACTTCACAACTTTGTACCTTTAAAGGGCCATGATTTTCTCATGGAGAAGGAATTTTTAAAAACAATCAACTTTCTTTTTCAGAGCAGTTTTATATTCAAGAAAAAACTGAGCAGAAAGTACAGATTTTTCCATATACCCTCTGGTCCTCCACAAGTGCAGATTCTGTCATTATCAACATTCCCAAAGGGAGAAAAAGAAATGACAATACAGCGATGTATCATTAGCCCAAAAAAGTCCATAGTTTATATTAGAGTTCATTAAGTACATAGGGCACTTGGTGTTATATATTCCATGGGTTTTGACAAATATATAATGACATGTGTGCATATATATAATACAGAATAATTTCACTGCCTTAAAGAGCTGCTGTGCTCTGCCTGTTCCTCTCTCCATTCTTCTTAACCTCTGACAAATGCTGACCTTTCTAATTGTTTCAAGAGTTCTGCCTTTTTCAGACTGTCATATAGTTGGAATCATATATAACGTAACCCTAGCCCAATTCAATATGTAGCCTTCTCAAATTGGCCATAGAGAAGCAAATACGTTTTAAGATTCCTCTCTCATGGCTTGTTAGCTTTTTTCATTTTTTTTAAATACACTGAATACACTGTCTGGATGAACCACAGTATATTTATTCATTTACCTACTGAAGGGCATCTTGTTACTTTCAAGTTTTGGTAATTTTGAATAAAACAGCTGTACCCATCCGTATTTAGGTATCTGGGTAGACTTAACTTTTCAAATCCTTAGGTGAGATCCTAAGGAGCATGATTACTGAATTGTATGTAAGATTTTGATTAGTTTGTTTAAAAAAAAAGAAAGAAAGAAAAAAAGAAAATTTTTTTCCAAAGTAGCTTGTATCATCTTGCATTCTCATCAGCAATGCATGAGAGCTCCTTCTGTTCCACACCTTCACCAGCAGTTGGGGCTGTCCATGTTTTGAACTTCATCCTTCTGACAGGAGTGTAGTGGCACCTCAGTTTCACAGAGAATCTTAAGTGAATGAGAGACTACATTTTACAAGACACATTAGTCCCACTGCCTTTTCCCTGCTCTCTACACACATACAATGTGATTCGACTTAATTTTATCTCTCCTTAAATACCATTGACTTTTTTTTTTCGAGCAAGTTATTTATTTTTCACAATTATATGATTGAAGACAGCCTGTATTTTTTTTTTTCAAGGTAATGACTTTATGACTTACAAACTGAGAAGCTCTGCTTGGGACTCATTTGTGGCATGTTTCTCCACTAGGTTCATTTAGTGTTTGTCCTACCACGTCTGTTGCAGGGGTAGTTTCCTTTGCTGCAAGCTGGTTTTCTCTTCTTTCTCCTTTGTCCTCTTTGAGGCTGCTTTCTGTGATTGGATGTACAAGTGAATGGTAGCAGAACTCTGATGCCAATGATATTCGGTCCATTTTGTAGAATTTTTTTGTTTTGTGTTTTACTCTTGCAGTTTTATTTTTGAGCATGTATAACTTGTTTTTAACCAGCCATTCATATGAAGCACTGTTTACACGTTAGCAACAACTTAAACATCTGATAAAAAGAAAGTTTTAAAATATCTTAAAGTAGATTTCAAAATACTATGATACTATTTGGGAAGAAATATCTCAGTATGCAAGAAAAGTATTTGGGAGAATATTCACTAAAATATAATCATTGATTGATTCTTGGATTATGGATTATCAAATATTATTCCTTTTGCTTATTTTTATATTTCTGATTTTATAATTGTAAGCTTGCATTGCTTTTATAATACGCAACAATAAAGCAAACTAATAGTACATAAAAATAAAAGTCATAAGAAATGGATTATAATTTTTTATCTTCTCCTCCTCCCTACTGTACCCCAAATGGAATAGTCTGTTAATGATGCCAGCTCTACTTTCTGCATCAGTTTTCAGATTTAAAAAAATAGATGGTAAAACTAAACGACAGATCTGTGCACAGAAATGACAGGACGTTCACTGTAAATAGATAATTGATTTAGTCATTGAAACCATGCAGAATTCCTATTTAAGCAGAAGGGATATTTAAGTGTATGTGGCCATAAGAAAATGTCTCCCTTTGCTTTTTACGCAAGATGTATGGTGACTCATCATGCTCAGGAAGTGTTTTGAAGTGGATAATGGCTCTTTTCCTGATACTTGCAGGCACATGGCTTAATCCTCTTTGGAAAGCCTTCCTTTGAAGAAAAACATAGACGTTGGTTTTAGCTTAATTCTCCTTCCCTAAAATCATTTCCTGCTTTGAAATTATACAATTCCATAACAAATGTGGATAAGCAGTAATTAACAAATGGGAAAATGAGCCATTTTATTTCTTTTTTTTTGACTTTTTAAATACAAATGTTTAGAAACATAATTAATTCATTAATATTTTACTGATTAATCTTGGGAATTAATATTATTAGAAATAAAAGGAAAGTATTGTGAGTTAAATATCCATTCTCCAATCTTATTTTTCTTTATGATGTAACTTTTGTCAATTATATGCCACGTTGTCATTGTCAACCTCCTTCATTTAATACAGCAGTGTTAAAATGGGGTTTGATTTTCTAGTTTGGCAAAGGTAAACATATATGAGAATTTCAGTAACAGTGCTCTAGTAACCAAGTCACTTTGCTCTCTTTACCCTGAAAGAACATTAATTAAAATGACTTTAGGGATGAGATTAGGTATCCTAGGCTCTGTTTTCAATTATATTCATTAAATGTGACACATTTTGTAGCACATAGACAATTTAGATTTTACTATCCCCACTTTCTCTCATCATCCTCACAAACATAATGATGTAAAGTAAAAACGCAGAGAATGCTGACAAAAAATACAACAAAATAATAGAGACTGCGACACAACCGTGATGATTTTCTAGGATGTTTGGAAACCTAAGTGAAAAATGTAAATTTATCTTACCTGAAGTAAATAAAATTTATAAAATTAATTATAATTGTTCAAATATATGATTTTAATGTTTAGTGAAACATTACCTTTATAGTCAAAATCAAGAAAATATAAGTTGCTTTATATGAAAAGGCATATTTCCTATAGAATGTATGATAGGTAATGCTGTCAAATAGTCTGTGAAATTATTTCCTAATTAACTATGTTTCTGGAAATCTCTGGAAAAATATTTTGTGCACACTATGTAACAAGATCTTTCATTTTTTTTTTACATTTTACTAATTTCTGTTGAAATTGTAGTGTATATTGCCTTAAATAGTACACCATGTTGTTCTTACAGCTCTTGTTGTATGCTGTATTTTATAGACGTTTTTACTTTTGATTTATATTACACAGATTTATACTATTTCTAGGAGTTCAGTCCAGTTCAGTTCAGTCACTCATTCGTGTCCAACTCTTTGTGACCCCATGAACCATAGCATGCCAGGCCTCCCTGTCCATCACCAACTCCTGGAGTCTACCCAAACCCATGTCCATTGAGTCGGTGATGCCATCCAGCCATCTTATCCTCCGTCATCCCCTTCTCCTCCTGCTCACAATCCTTCCCAGCATTAGGGTGTTTTCAATGAGTCAACTCTTCGCATCAGGTGGCCAAAGTACTGGAGTTTCAGCTTCAGCATCAGTCCTCCCAATGAACACCCAGGACTGATCTCCTTTAGGATGGACTAGTTGGATCTCCTTGCAGTCCAAGGGACTCTCAAGAGTCTTCCCCAACACCACAGTTCAAAAGCATCAGTTCTTTGGTGCTCAGCTTTCTTCACCGTCCAACTCTCACATCCATATATGACCACTGGCAAAACCATAGTCTTGACTAGACAGACCTTTATTGGCAAAGTAATGTCTCTGCTTTTCCAAATGCTATCTAGGTTGGTCATAAGTTTCCTTCCAAGGAGTAAGAGTCTTTTAATTTCATGGCTGCAACCACCATCTGCAGTGATTTTGGAACCCAAAAAAATAAAGTCTGACACTGTTTCCATTCTTTCCCCATTTATTTCCCATGAAGTGATGGGACCAGATCCCATGAGTAAATATATATAAAACATAATCTTTAACTTTTAAAGAATATGATAAAATTATTTAAAAATTTAACCATTACATAAAAGTGAATCTATCACTGGGTCAGAGTCAAAACTAAGACTCATATAATTCCACTAAAAGTAGGACTTCTAGTACTTCTGAACACTAAATAATCATAGCACTCAAATACATGGTTTTCAGTGAAAATTTTATTGTTCATATTGATATTACAGAAAATAAACTATTCATATCTGTGAAGCCATAAGGATATAATGATTTAATTCAGTATTTACACAGGTATTATCATGTGGTGGCACTGTATAAATACTTTAGAGATAATTCATTTAATCTTTAAAATAATCATATGAAGTAAATACAAAGACTATAACATCTCCTTGAAACATATTAATAATAATTCCAATGACAGGCTTGACATTTGACTTTACATGAAAGATGTAGAAACTTCTGACCCTAGAATTGTAAGCTCATCATTTAGAAATTAACTCAGATATATCTCATGAGGTACAGAGGATACACAAGATACATCTATTTGTGTCTTAGGAAGATAGTGGTTTTTATTTTTATTATGTTTATGTTATTCTACAAATTACTGTGAAAGTCTGTCAAGAATTCACAATCTTCTGATGACTGTCTGCATACATATAATCTGTTGTGCATTTCAAAATAAATCATGTATTTCCTCTCTTCTATACTGAGACAGAGAGGTCTTGGTTGGTAAGATTTTTAATTTCCCCAACAATCTTTAGTAATACTATATAACAATGACAGAAATGACTCCCAAGACTGTCTAAATATTATGATTTTTATAAGCCCCTAATAAAATAACTTCAAAAATGTAAATCAAATGATGATATAATTACCAGGCAAATCTCAATGGCAGAGAAACATGTTAATATTTCTAGATAGAAAATGCAGATCAAGAGGTCATTAAGCATAGTACCTTCATCTGGAGCAAATCCAGAAATGTACTCTTATAGGAAAATAATATTCTTCTGTGAGAATCAAGGTTGATGCTAAATATATATACATTAAATTTTGAAGTTAAGTTCATTTCATGAAGTTCATAGTTTGGTGTTAAAAGTTACAAGTTATTAGCATAGTCACATGTCTTTTTTGTGATCACTGAATATCTTAGTAGTCAAATATGTCTTGTCTCCTATAATATGTTACTTTTTGTCTCATTTATCACAGAAAAATTCAAAAGTGATATTAAAAATAGAATTTCTTCTGTGGTTTCTAGTTTATATATTTTCTATGGAGCCTATTCATTCTTTTCTATCCAGGATAATAGTTATGACTAGGAATCAACCCCTGGCTATGTCTTTATCCTATTAAATTTAACATAAAAATAATATTTCCAAAATACATCTAATTCTAATAAATGGTAAATATTCAAATGCCACTATACACTAAATATCACAACAATAACATTTATAGTATTGATGTTGCTATTTGGTGTGTTGTTATGATAGACATTTTCATACAGGCTTAATATTGAAGTGAGTTAAAGTATGTAACATTTTAAGCCCAAGATTAGCTCAAGATGACAGAGTAGAAGGACATGTGCTCACCCCTTCTTGTGAGAGCACAAGAATTACAACTAACTGTTGAATAACCATTGGTGGATAAATGTTGGCATCTACCAAAAAAGATACCCTACACTCCCTAGAAAGTAGAAGCCATAAGATGGTAGGAAAAGCATAAACATGATAGAATCAAATTCCATACCTGCTGATGAGCAACCCACACCTGGAAAGCAATTATACCACAGAAGTTGTCCCACCGCAGTGAAGGTTTTGAGCCCCAAGTCTTGTGTACACCAAGACCCAGGGGAAAAGAACAGTGACACCAAAAGTAAGTGGGTCAGCCCTACCTGTAGTTGTATGAGGGTAATCTGCACAGGAGAGGGTAATCCTGGGGCTCACTGTGGGGCAAAGACTCTGGGAGCAGTGGTTCTGGCAAGTACTCATTTGTGTGAGCCCTTTTGAAGGCTGACATTAGCTGCATCATACAAGCTATACCCTCCAGTATTGGGTTGCCTCAGTCCAAACAACCAACAGGGAGGGCACTCAGTTCTAATCATCAGCAGGCAAGTGGATTAAAGTTCTACTGAGTATGGCCACTCCAAACAGGGAGATAAGACCCAAGTCTACCCCTTTCCAACCAATCGCTTCCATCAGGAATCTTGCCCAAGTGACTTAGATAACCTCACCAACCAGAAGACAGATAGCAGAAGCAAGGAGAGCCACAGTCCTGCAGCTTGTGGGAAAAAAACCACAATCACAGAAAGTTAGACAAAATTAAATGGCAAAGGAATGTGTCCTAGATGAAAGAACAAGATAAAAACCCAGGAAAACAGCTAAGGAAGATACATATAGGCAACCTTCTAGAAAAAGAAAACAGAATAATGACAATGAAGATGATTCAGGATTTCAGAAAAAGAACAGAGGCAAGTATCAGGAAGATCCAAGAAATGTTCAACAAAGACCTAGAAGAACTAAATAACAAGCAAACAGAGATGACCATTACAATAACTGAAAAGAAAAAAATACATTAGAAGTAACCAATAATGAAAAGGCAGAGGAACCAGAGATCAAATTGCCAACATCCAATGGATCATCGAAAAAGCAAGAGAGTTCCAGTAAAACATCTAATTCTGCTTTATTGACTATGCCAAAGCCTTTGACTGTGTGGATCACAATAAACTGCTGAAAATTCAGAAAGAGATGGGATTACCATACCATCTAACCTGCCTCTTGAGAAACCTGCATGCAGGTCAGGAAGCAACAGTCGGAACTAAACAAGGAACAATACATTGGTTCCAAATAGGAAAAGGAGTACATCTAGGCTGTATATTGTCACCCTGCTTATTTAACTTATATGCAGAGTACATCATGAGAAACACTGGGCTGGAGGAGGCACAAGCTGGAATCAAGATTACTGGGAGAAATATCAATAACCTCAGATATGCAGATGACACCACCCTTGTGGCAGAAAGTGAAGAAGAACTAAAGGGCCTCTTGATAAAAGTGAAAGAGGAGAGTGAAAAAGTTGGCTTAAAGCTCAACATTCAGAAATCTAAGATCATGGCATCCGGTCCCATCACTTCATGGGAAATAGACGGGGAAACAGTGGCTGAGTTTATATTCTTGGGACTCCAAAATCACTGCAGATGGTATTTGCAGCCATGAAATTAAAAGAAGCTTACTCCTTGGAAGGAAAGTTATGACCAACCTAGATAACATATTGAAAAGCAGAGACATTACTTTGTCAACAAAGGTCCATCTAGTCAAGGCTAATGTTTTTCCAGTGGTCATGTATGGATGTGAGAGTTGGACTACAAAGAAAGCTGAGTGCCGAAGAATTGATGCTTTTGAACTGTGGTGTTGGAGAAGACTCTTGAGAGTCCCTTGGACTGCAAGGAGATCCAACCAGTCCATCCTGAAGGAAATTAGTCCTGAATATTCATTGTAAGGACTGATGTTGAAACTGAAACTCCAATATTTTGGCCACCTATGCAAAGAGCTGACTTATTTGAAAAGACCCTGATGGTGGGAAAGATTGAGGGCAGGAGGAGGGGAAAACAGAGGATGAGATGGCTGGATGGCATCACTGATTCAATGGACATGGGTTTGGGTGGACTCTGGGGGTTGGTGCTGGACAGGGAGGCCTTGTGTGCTGTGGTTCATGGGGTCACAAAGAGTTGGACACCGACAGAGTAACTGAACAGAACTGAATCAATAATGGAATAACTGAGGTTGAATGGATAAGTGACCTGGTAGACAGAATGGTGGAAATCACTTTCTTAAACCAAAATAAAGGGGGAAAAAAAAGAATAAAAAGAAGTGAAGACAACGTTAGAGACTTCTAGAAAAATATTAATTGCACCAGTTTTCACATTATAGGGGCCCCGAAAGGATAAAAAAGAGAAAAAGTACCTGAAAAAATAATATAAGACATTATATATATATATATATATATATATATATATCCATGCACCTCAATGTTCATTGCAGCACTGTTTACAATAGCCAAGACATGGCAACTACTTAAGTGTCCACTGACAGAGGAATGGATAAAAATATGTAATACATGTATACAATGGAATATTACTTAGTCATTGAAAAGAAATAAATGGTGCCATTTGTGGCAGCATGGACAGTTGAGAGATCATCATACTTGGATGATGTAAGTCAGACAAAGAAAAACAATATTATATGATATTGCTTACAAGCAAAATCTAAACAGAAATGAGATTTTACAAATGAACTTATGAAACACAAAGAGATCCACAGACTTAGGGTGAACTTACAGTTACCAGTGGGGAAGGGATGGATAGCTAGGGAGTTTGGGATGGACATGTACACACTACTATATTTAAAATGGATAACAAACAAGGACCTAATATACAGCACAGGGAACTCTACTCAACATTTTGTAACAATATAAGAAGGAAAAGAATTTGAAAAATAGATAGATGTATAACTGAATAACTTTGCTGAACACCTGAAACTATTATAACACTGTTAATCAACCAACTATACACCAATATAAAATTTAAAAGTTTATATATATATGTGTGTGTATATATATATATATATATATATATATTTATATACACACAGCATGGATTTGGGAGGAGATCTCTTGTTTGTACTTTATGTAGGTAGGGCAACATCACTTTATTGGATTTTTCTATCTGAGTACAATAATTTATTTGACTAAATGTAACATATATAAAACCATGTCCCTGGGGTAGTCACTATGTGTTGTAATTACTTTTTCTAAGCACTGGTGAGCTTCAGGAGCAATTGTCCAATGAGAATCCTTTGCTATTACACATTTTGATTGTTCATGTCACAGATGCCAGCATTATTGCCTTCTCACTCACTAACCTCCAAGCCATCACATAAACACAAATGATTCTACCAATTTGTGTCTCTGTAGAAAAGAATAACTCAGTGCTTAAATAGTTCAGTCATCAACATAAGACTTCTTTAACTAGACATGTATCTGCCATTTTCTACTATGTAAGTATTCTTCAGAATATTTCCAAATGGACTCCTAGTTTTGTCTGTAATTTGATAAACTTAAAAATATTGTATGTTGAGAACATTTGGTCATATATTGCCTATATGCAATGCTCATTGTTTTATTCTCTGGAAGATTATAAATGTTAACTGTTCAATTCTTCAGTATTATATAAATCATGAAAATATTGTGTGATTTGACATTTTATTTTCAATTATACATATTTAGTCACACAAAATAAGTAAGTCATTCACTTTCTTGTGGGTATTCATCCTGCTTTAGTGATAGCTCATCAATATCTTGGCCAAAGATTTATAGGAAATGGAAAAGGCAGAGGACAAATGATATAAGGGATGTGAATAGGAGGATAAGGACTAGTTAATACTGGAAAATTTCTACTTGAAGTATAGACTATATGTGTCATCAGTAGAAATTGGGCTTATGAAATCATGGGCAAATAAATTAGGGGAAATAATAAATCATTTTTAAAACTAGAAAAAAAATAGTTTCTTCATTATAGTTCCTTGAAGACTTCTAACAAGCCATTGTAAATATTAGAAAAAACAAGAATTTCCTGATGTTATTATTATTATAAAAAATTTGGAAGCAAGTTTTTCACCAACAAGAATGAAAAATATTCATGTGTTTGACACAGAGATAGGTCATATCTGATTCACAGATACATGATAACTTCCTAATCAGGTTAATGGCAAACATGTTCCATAAATTCATCATCTAATTTTTTTCATGTAGGGTAAAATTTATATTTATATTATATTATAGTTATAATTAATAGCCATTTAGCAGTCTTGATAAAGTATATTTTGAAAACATCCCAGAAACTGAGAAAATGAATAGTCCCACTGAATGAATAAAAATACATTTGTAAGCTGAATTTTTCCCCATCACTCCATAAATAATTGCCTTTTAAAAAGAAAAAAAAAAACAGACCTGAGGCAGAATCTAATGAAATTGTCAGTAAATCACCAATTTAAAAATAATTCACAGCAGTGGATCACTGTATGATTTTTAGCACATACCCTAAAGGGGTTCAAAGAATTGATTGACCTATTTGGTCAGAGTCCAGTCAAAATATAAAATCAAACTAGATATTTAAAACAGAAGATTTAATATAGGCAATTAGTTTCAATGTTAACACTGGTGAGGCAAAAGAAAAGAACTTGTAGCTCAGAAGAACTAGAGGAAGCAGCTATGACTTCAAGGGTGGGGGAATTAACTTTTAAATGAGATGAGTTTGAAAAAATTGTGGAATATCCTGGTAGAAGCTGCAACTATAGTAAAGGAAACATAGTTATAATTCAAAAGCTCTATAGTTCATAAGAGAGGAACAATTTGATGAACTGTATTTGTGTCATCGGCAAACGCATGAAAGCTGAAGTCTGAATGATAAAGGAGAGCATCTGTAAAGGGTAAAGATGATTGTGGTCAAAACATGACTGGGCATTTTTTTAGGAATAGTAAGACACAGACAAGTTAAAAAGAGACTGAAAGCATTGACTAGTTTGGTGGAAGAAGAAATGATGATATTTTTATCACATATCTTAAAAAGGGAAAAAATATTGACTAACTGTAACTGACGGTGGAGGTCCAGCTGCTTACTGCTCAAAAGCAATAGAGAGGCAAAGTTGATGGAAAGGAAAATTTGCTTTGAGGCTATCAACTGGGGCAGGGTGGGGTGTTGCAGAACTCTTATCCAAAGGCTGACTCTCCAAACACTGGCAATCGGTGGGCAAGCACTTTTGTAGAGAGAGGGAGCCACATGCAGAAATAGTAGTTAGTTCTGATAGTCATCTTGAAACTGGTCATGTAGTGATCTGATCAGCATCGTATTGTTATCTTGATTGTTTTAAGTGCACTTAGTCTTTAGTTCCAGGGTTGGTTTGTTTCCATTTCTTCAAGTCCTATTCTCAGAATTGTGGCTTATGTGATGGCTATAGTCTGAGAAGCATATATTTAAATTCTTCCATCTGATAGGAGTTTTAGGATCTACAAATCATCTCAAAAGCTATGGCTCAGCACATTATCTATAGGCCCCAAAGGGGAACTAAAGGTTTTTTAATTAATTTAATGACTCAGCTATTATTATTTCTCCTGTTTGCCTGTTTTTCTTTTCTTCATATTTTTTCACTTCTCTGATTATTTGGCCAAAGCTTTACTACAGGCAAAAGGCAGGCTGAAGACAGGAGGGGCAAAGACCATACGGTTCTGCTGCATTTCATAACTGCTGCAAATTAATTGAAAGAATATGAAGACAAGGATGCTGCCTTTCTCTGAAATGCAAAATCTTCTATGAAATCCAGCTGACATCTTGATGTTTACCATATGCATGAAGTAAAGTGCTAGTCGCACAGTAGTGTCTGACTCTTTGCAACCCCATGGATTGTAGCATGCCACGCTCCTCTGTCCATGGAATTTCCCAGGCAAGAATACCAGAGTGAGTAGCCATTCCCTTCTCAAGAGGATCTGCCCAACCTAGGGATCGAACCTGGCAATATTCATGATGTGTGTGTAAATGCGTGCAATAAAGCAAAGCCTGTGATTATATTAATATGAATAAGAACAGTGTGTGTAGAGAACTATTTCTTTGATTTGGCTTTAGCTCAGCTGATAAAGAACCCACCTGCAATTCAGGAGACCCCCGTCTGACTCCTGGGTTGGAGGATCTCCTGGAGCAGGGATAGGTCACCCTCGACAGTGTTTCTGGGCTTCCCGGTTGACTCAGATGGTAGAGAATCTCCAGTGTCCTTGTCTGGAGAATCCGAGGGACAGAGGGACACAGTTCATGGGGTCTCAAAGAGCAAGCGCAACACAGCACAAAGAAGTTCAAGGTAACGTTACAGAACGGAAAAGTTCGTTCTTCATCAAACTGACTTTTATTAAGCTAATTTTGCTACAATCTAAAAGCATGAACCTTTAATATGTTTACCTAAAAATCATTAATTGAAATGTGTAAGATTTTTAAAATCAATAGAAAGATATAAAACTCCTAATTTTCACCTTATGAATAAATAGCAGAAGGGAACGACTTCAGTATTTCTCCTTTCCGTGTATTCTTTCAGTTGAAAATGAATTGCAATTCCTCTCATTTTAAAGACATTCATTTTTACCAGTGATTTGTTAAATTACTTAACAAACATTTTAAGATAATGTCCAGTTTTCTAGTTTCTGGAGAAAGAAAAAAATCAAGATTCTGCCTTTATATATACTCTAAAATTCATGCTAATTTAATTTCTTAGTTAAACTACGTGATATGAGCAGTGGGCATAAAAACATCCTCTCTTTGAAGGTAACACATTAACGTTTCATATGCCTATATTTATATATGTTCCTGTGTATACCTAATGCAAAATATAAAGTGGTTTTAATGAGATAGTATTTTTTTCAATTAAATGTATTTCTTCTTGGCTCTATCATCAAAAAACTAGAGTAGCTTAGATAATTTTTTTAAAGATGAATATTTATTCAAGCTTGTATAGTTTGTGTCTAAAGGTTTTCACTTTCTGCAGTTTGAATGTCATTTAGGTCACATACTAAATTCTACCATAGTTTAGTAAATAAGGTTGGACTAAACAAAGGCATTATTAAGTGTTTCCAATGGAAAGATACTCATAATTTATAAATGACTTTCTGGATTATTTTACTTTAGTCTTTCATTGTCTTTTAAGTATTTTAGTACTTTATAAATTGCAGACAACTAATACCAATGGAAAATAATTCTTCTCTATGAACTTGCAAATGAATTCTGACTGGAAGAGATTCATTTGACTTCTATCCTCGCAAAAGGGATTTCCCTGGTGGCTCAGATGGTAAAGAATCTGCCTGAAATGTAAGAGACTCAGGTTGAATCCCTGGGTCTGGAAGATCTCCTGGAGAAGGGAATGGCTATCCCCTCCAGTATTCTTACCTGGAGAACTCCATGGACAGAGGAGCCTCGCAGACAGGAGCCTGGCATGGGCTCACAGAGTCAGACACAACTTAGTGACGAACTTTATGTGGAAAAGGCCAGGTTAATGTCTATTTGTAACTTCATTTACACAGTTGTTTAGCCCATATAAATATATGGCTCTTTAACTTTGAGCTGATTAGAGATCTGCCTAGTTCCCTTGTAAACAATGAATTAATTAAATATTTAACACCTATTAAACTTATATTTGCAAGAATGTAATCATTTTGCTTTGAAAAATTGTACTTGGCACTTCTCTGGTGGTCCAGTGGCTATGACTCCACATTTCCAATACAGAGGGCCCAAGTTCGATCCCTGGTCAGGGAACTAGATCCCACATGCTGCAACAAAAAGATCTTAAATGTCAAAGTGAGGATCAAAGATCCCTCATGCCACAACTAAAACCCAGTAAAGTCAAATAATAAATATAAATAAATGATTTAAGAAGAAAAAAACATCCTTTAACAGTCTAGATAGCCGATTCTTTTTTCTTAGAATACAAAATGGCCTAATACAAACTCAAAGTTCTTTTGATTGTTTCAGATATAAGTGATGAAATATCACTTAAGATAGATGAGTGAGTACATATAAGCAGATTAAAACATACTTCCTGCATTTTAAACAAAGAATATAACAAGAAAGTATTACAAATAACAAACTTACAGAACACAGTTTTAATTTTTCCATTCTGTTACTACACAAAATAAGCTTTAAAAAAATAGAACTCATTTACCAAATTAACTCTTGACTTTTCTAAAGCAAATCTCCTATATTTCTTATACCAGTTTACTTTAAAAAGATAATACTTTTATTATTTTTATTCATTGCAACATCCTTTCAAGGAGAAAACTGTTTTGTCACTAAGTCATGTGTGACTCTTTTGTGCCTCGATGGACTATAGCCATTTGTCTATGGGATTTCCCAGGCAATAATATTGGAGTGGGTTGTCATTTCCTTCTCTAGTGGATTTTCATAAGCCCTGGATGGAACCTACCTCTTGCTTTGGCAGGCAGATTATTTACCACTAGGCCATTGGGGAAGCCCAAGGAGAAAAATAACACTTTTTTATTGTGGTATAATGAAATAATACAAAAAAATTCTATTATTTTCTGAACACAGATAACTTAGATTTTTTGTATTCAAAAGAATTTTCAAATTGTTGTGCATTTCTAACAGAGTTTTAGACTTTACTTCTCCTTCTAGTGAATTAAGAAGGCACTCACCTAAGTAGAAATGACTCTGGATACAAAACTTAGCAAGCAACTACTACCCTTGTGGAAAGAGGAGAAGACTGGTGAATACAACCTATCATGGAAAGAAGAAAGCTCTTACTGGTGAAGGTATCCGACCTAGGGTGTCCGGCTTAAAAAGTGAGGTGGAAGCTTGATTTCAGCCCCACTCATTGCCTTGATCCAGTGCTTTTGTGCCATGAACAGCTGATGGCAACCTTGCTTGTATCTTTTTGTGCTGGGCATCATTTTTTATTTTACTTTGAATAAGCTAACCATTCCATTAGAAGTTTTAAAAAGGACTTTTACATGAAAAAAACCTTTATTTTTACACCATTATTTGTATCATTTTATCATAGTGTCTCATATCTTATGTAAAGATGTCAGCCAATAATATTTAAAGTAATGATAAAAGTATTATGAAAATATTACCATTAATTAATTACCATTAATAGCTATCTGATTGTAGGAAAATCAAAAATATAGTTCAAAGAAAATGGTATCACTATTTAGTTAACAGCAACTCTACTAAAGGATGGATTCTTTTCATATTTTGCATTTTCCTCCATAGCATACACTTGATACCAGCTTTCTGGAGTCACTACTCTGATGCCACTGTCTGATGCCTGCTCTAATCTAGGCTTGGCACCCTAAGGAACAGACAGGACTTGGGCTGGTACCCAATACTTGAGTCAGGACCAAGTCTCTAGAACAGTTCCATGTTTTTGGAATTCTGCCAAGTTGAGAAACTAAATAGAAAGTTATGTGAACATGATCTGAATTTCTATTGTATGCTAATTATCCTTTAAACCATCCTTAAATGATCTTTCCCAGACTTGGGCTTAGGAAAGCAAAGAAAAATTGAACACTTGATTGTGGAAAGATGACAATCAATTTAAAAGTTCCATGAAGAATGGCTTTTTAACTAGACCAAGGAAGATTGGAAAACATAGAAGGAAAAAACATACAAACAGAAAATACGTGAGGAGAGAAAAGAGAGAGATTATATCACACTGAGGAATGGATTTACTTCACAAATAATTTCTTCTTCCTCTGTTTGTTGCAAGGAATTGTCAAAGATCAGTTGGAGAGGATTAGTCATCACATGTTATTTTAATAACAGATTATTAAAAGCCAATCTTTAGGTTTGAACAAACCTTTTCTGTAAACGGCCACAGAGTATTTATGTTACTCTTTCTGGCTGTCCCACCTCTGTCACTATGTTATATAGCAACTTGTATACCAAAAGCAGACCCAAGCACTTGTGAATGAACAGCTGCGGTTTTGTTCCAATAAAAATGAATTTATAAAAGTAGTCTGTGGGTCATACTTTGTGGGCCACTGACTTATCAATAATGGTATAGTATAGATAAATACCGATATAAAACTCATTAACATCATTCCTGTGTTTTCTTTTAAGGATTCTGTGATTTAAATATATGTATGATATCACTTATATGTAGAATCTAAAATATGACACAAGTAAAACTATTTACAAAACAGAAATAGACAAACAGACATAGAGAAGAGAATTTTGGTTACCAAAGGGGAAACTGGATTGGGAAGGGATAAATTAGGATTTGGGAATTGGGAGATATGAACTAGGACACATAAAATAAATAAGCAACCAGGTCCTACCATACTGTACAGGGAGCTATATTCAATATCTTGTAACAAACCATACTGGGAAAGAAAATAAAAATAATATATATATATATATACAATAAATACATAAAAAATAAATATGTGGTTGGTGTGTGTGTGTGTGTGTGTGTGTGTGTGTGTGTGTGTGTGCGTGTGCGCGCGCGTGCGCGCGCGCAGGCTTCCCAGGTAGCACTAGTGGTAAAGAACCCATTTGCCAGTGCAGGAGATATAAGAGATGAGAGTTCGATCCCTGGGTTGGGATCATCCCCTAAAAGAGGGCATGGTAACCTGCTCCAATTTCTTGCCTGGAGAACCCCATGGACAGAGGAACTTATAGGGCTATAGTCCATAGGGTCACACAGAGTCAAACACAACTGAAAGGAATTAGCACATGTGGGCTTCCCTAGTGGATCAGCTGATAAAGAATTCGCCTCCAATGTGAGAGACCTGGGTTCGATCCCTGGGTTGGGAAGATCCTCTGGAGACATGGAAGGCTAACCAGTCCAGTATTCTGGCCTGGAGAATTTCATGGACTGTATAGTCCATGGGGTCGCAAAGAGTTGGACATGACTGAGTGACTTTTACTGTCACTATCATATGACTTTTACCGTCATTAAATCACTTTTCTGTTACTCAGACATTTTTTAATCAGAAATTATCACAAGATTGTAAGTCAATTACACTTTAATTTAAAAAAAAAGAAAGATTTAAGTATAGAGCTTTTGTAATCAGAGTAAAACTGTGGGTATAGCTATATTCATTGATGTATTTAAAAGCAGCAATTTTTGTTGTATTTTAGACATCTTCTAACATTTCAAATGTGATAAATTAACATTTTATGTGAATTCAAGGGATAGTGTCAGAAGGGAGGAAGGCTTCTCATACACATCATAGGAAAGTCACTGATTTTTCTCTCTTGCCAAGAAGAGTGGACCAGACCTTGTACTTCTATTGAAGTATAACCTCTTAGTTGTTTCAAGTGAAGTCATTTTCTTAAATACAATCAAGGCAAATTTAGTCATGTATTGAGTGGTGACCATGAGACAGAGCTATGATTTATCTAGTGAGGACGGTGAGGAAAGCTAGACACACAGGCAATTAGACCCCAAAGAGTATTGTTGGCACAGCTTAAACTTGCTTTTCAGTTATTTTGAATGAGGAAATAGGATCTCAGAAGCAGTAGTTGTTCACCTTTTTTTCACATTACAGTAATCAGGGGTATTAAAACAAGTACTGTCTGGGACTCATTTACAGAGGTTCTGATTTAAATCTTCAGTCATGGGAACTGAGCTTCATTGTTTTTTAAAATACATCAGGTAATCCATGGTGTGCAACCAAGGTAGTGAGAGTTTAAATAAAATAAATTAAAATCACGTCCCTATGAAGGGAAAAGCTGAACTTTGGTATTAGTTCAGGTGCTCAATCTAGATCATAATCTTTCAGTTGCTTCATAACGCACAGGGGCCTACTAGATTATGCAACAGAAAAATTCCTTGAGCATTTAAGGGCTCAGTGTGATTTGTGGGTATTGCAGTACCTGTAAATCTGAGTTAAATTAATGGAGCTAAAGGAAAATACACTTTTATCGATAAATTGAGCTCCACGTCTCACCCATTTCTAATGCTCAATTTAGGGGCAGTCTAGCCAGCGTTCTTAATTTTTTCAAGCTCAAAATTATAGAAGCCTTAGCTGGGGCCTATTTTTGTTTCTCCCTTTAAACTTTTATAGTGTCTTATCTGAATCACATTTGTTTTCTCTCTCTTTCTCTCATTTTACCTATTATTCTTTAAACATGTCTCTTCCCCCTACTTTTGGACTATGATGTGCTAATGACAAGGATCACTTATGATTCATTTCTCTATCGTCTATGGGTTCTTGAACTGAGTTATTTTAATTTTATTTATTTTTTTGGCTGTGCTGGGTCTTCACTGCTGTATGGGCTTTTCTCTGTGCTGTGCTCAGTCGTTCAATCGTTACCAAATCTTGGCGGCCCCATGGACGACAGCCCGCCAGGCTCCTCTGTCCATGGAATTCTCCAGGCAAGAATACTGGAGTGGGTTGCCAGGCCCTTCTCCAGGGGATCTTCCAAACCCAGGGATCGAACCCAGGTCTCCTGCATTGCAGGTGGATTCTTTACTGTCTGAGCCACCAGGGAAGTTTGGGTTTTTCTCTAGTTGTGGCTAGCAGGAGGAGCTACTCTAGCTGTGGTGCTCCAGCTCCTCATTTTGGTGGCTTTTCTTGCTGAACACAGGCCCTAGGGTGCGTGAGCTTCAGTAGCTATGATGCAAGGGCTCAGCAGTTGCAGTTCCTGAGCTCTAGAGCACAGGCTCAACAGGTGTGGTGCAGGGGCTTAGTTGCTCTGTGGCATGTGGGATCTTCTCACATCAGGGATCAAACTTGTGCCTCCTGCATTGGTGGGTGGATTCTTTACCACTGAGCTACCAGGCAAGGCCTGAACTGACTTTTACACATAGTAAAATTTCAGTATGTTGTCATAAAGTAAATCAAATGTCAATATAAAAATGTGCTTTTTCTATTTTCCCACTGTGTGTGTGTGTGTATTTGTATGTGTGTATATATATATATATATATATATATATATATACACATATATATATACATATATCATTTATAAGATGTAAATGTGTATAATTTGGGAGGTGTGGGGTTAAAAAAACATGATAAAGGTATTGCTATCATGTAAATAGTTATCTTAATCTGGTCTTCATTTTAATTGGTTGGATTAATCCATTTATATTCACAATTGCTATGATCTGAATGTGACACTTCAAGATTCAGGTCGAAATTCTAACACCCAATGTGACTGTATTGGGAAGTGGAGCCTTTGGGAGGTAACTAGGTCATGAGAGCGGAACCCACATAAATGATATTAGTTCTCTTATAAAAGAGAACCTACAGAGATCTGTAACCTTTTCTACCATGTGAGAACTTAGTGAAAAGACAGCCGTTTATGACCAGGAAGGCTTCACCAAACTGTGAATTTGCTGATGCCATGATATTGAACTTCCTAGCTTCTAAAACTATAGGAAATAAAGGACTGTTGTTTTTGTCACTCAGTCTGTGATATTTTATAAGAGCCTGAATGGACTAAGACAATCAGCATGATTTATATATTGGGGCCTGCTTCTATAACATTTCCTCATGTTCATTATTGTCTTTGTATGTTTTCTTTTGGGTCACATTGCAATTGCTTTGTTTTCATTTCATCCTTTTGCTATTACAGACTTGGAATTTGCATGCTTGTTCTCCCTTATTTCAGTGCTTGCTCTGGGTATTTTATCATGCATCTTTAAAACTGTAGAAATATTTTTTATCCTTTTGTGTGTCTTTGAGAAATTTATTTAAAGTTATTTTCATTAATTGCCCAACTCTTTTACGGCATTATTATTTTACTCCCACTCTATCAAAGTCTTAAAAAGGTAATGAGATAAATGCTTAATCTCAGAGGGCTTTCATCCATCCTGCCTTAATGTCTGTTGTATTTCTCTAACCCTCAAAGAGTAGGTAAATTAACTCAGGGCTCCTTTATCATTCATCTCATTCTTGCATTTCCCAACTCTGCCTAAGTTTTAATTCTCTTTGCATTCAACCCTGCCAACTTCAATCTAATTACTGTTAAAGTCATCTGTAAATTAATATTTTCAGAAGTCTTTCTGCTTTAAAGCTTTAAATGACTCACCATTCCCTTTTATATGAAGTCCAAACAGAGACACATGGTGCACTTCCTGCAGTAAAGTCACCGACTCTTCATTTCTAGTGTAGTTAACTTTGGAAACTGAATTTTCTGAGAGCTGAATGATCATTGGCTGCTCTCTTTCTTTTAGTATTCCATACTGTCTATTCAGCAGGGTCATGGTACAAAAAGCATATTGAAGATGTGCAGTAAGCATTATGCTTCACTCAAATTGTTTAAATGTCCATACACATATTAAATTACTACAAATTGAACACTATAACATTCTGGGAACTGCCTAGTGATATTCAGCATAGCACTTAATTTTCCTAGAACAGTTTGCTTTTATTAATTTTGTTTTAATCAAGTAAAATTCTACTTTTTACCACTGGCACTATTAGCTATTCTAGTAGAAAAATGACAAGTTTTCTCCAAAATTAGAAATTGAAGTAAATATTCAGCTAAACAACTGATCCAATCAGATGATTATATTTCAATTATAAAGCACATGTTACATTATTAGAAAAATTGGACTTTAAAACAAAAAGTGGATTCTGCATGTTGTTTCATAAGTACTATATTAAAGAATTTCAAATATATTTATTTAACCAACACAATAGTCTCAAAAATAGGAAACTGCTTTTCTCATAAGTAGCTAAGCCTATTTGTTGCTTTACTAATATGGTGTTTTTGAAGGTTTTTATGTTGGAAATATTTTAATTATAAGTTTCCAGGAATAGTACAGTTGAATTAAAAACATAAAATCCACGCAAAACATGTTAAGCTGAGATCTGAATTTCATTTTGACCCTTAATGGTTGTGCACACTATATATTTTCATCTAATAAATCCTCTAAGCAAACTATTTTACATTATGCAAAGCATGTCGTCATCAAAGTAAAAGCTAAAACTCATATATCCCTCACTGTGTATATTTCTAAATGATATAGTAAAACTACATGACGGGTTGCATGTGTGCTAAGTCACTTCAGTTGTGACTGCCAGGCTCCTCCGTCCATGGGATTCTCTAGGCAAGAATACTGCAGTGGGCTGTCGTGCCCTCCTCTAGAGGACATAATGGCATAGATGCCATCATTATTTTCCCCTTTTAGATCAGGAAACTGTGGCACATGGAAGCTAAATAATTTAATCAGAATGACATTTAAGAAATGGTAGAGCTGGAATTTGAATTTCAGGTAGTTTGGCTAAGAGTCTAAGCTGCTTTACAACTTGTCCAGTGATAGTGATCAAACTTAGGTAATTATAACTAGCAATCTTGATCATAGTCTCCTTTTTCACAAATATTATCTTTTAGTCTGTGAAATATGGAAACATATCTAAAACTGGAAAACAACAACAAAAAAAATAGTCTTACAAACTTTATCAACCTCAATCTAACGGGGATATTTTGCTAGTTAGAATTGTGTCAAGGGTTAAAAATACAATTAAAACAATGGTCATAATAATTTTAAAAGTACCTTAGCACTCATGGGAATGTAGCAATTGAAAGCATTTATAAATGTACTATGTTTTCAGCACCAGTGGTCTCACATTGCAGCCCAACTGCAAATTCTTAACCTCAATCAGTACTTAATGAATCAGAAACTTTAGGTGTGTGATCCAATAATTTGCGTTTTAACAAGATCTTCAGGTCACTCAACTTTGAAAAACATTGGATTTTATTCACAACAATATGATCCAGTGATGGGGCCCATTGGAAACAGAAAAAAAACACAACATTTGAGAAGTTTAGAGATGTGCCAGGTCTAATTTTTAGCATGACCTGGCATACCAAATGAAAAGGTATTTGTTTTAATAATCTGAGTTAATAAAAAAAAATGCTGAAAGTATCTGAACTTCTAAACTGTGTGTAATGGAAAGAAAAGTGGAAATTGTAGAGTTGGGATGTGGGATGGATTTCTACAGGCCAGAGATATAAGAGAAATGATGATTGACTGTGAAGGCATTATGAAAGTGAAAGTGAAATAGCTCAGTCATATTGGACTCTTTGTTGAACATGAGTCATGGATTGTAGCCCACCAGGCTCTTCCCTCCATGGAATTCTCCAGGCAAGAATACTGAAGTGGGTTGCTATTCCCTTCTCCAGGGGATCTTCCCAACCCAGGGATAGAACCCAGGCCTCCCACATTGCAGGCTGATTCTTTGCCATCTGAGCCATGAAGGAAGCCCAGAAATATTAGAGAGGGTAGCCTATTCCTTCTCCAGGGATCTTCCCATCCCAGGAATCAAAGCCGGGTCTCCTGCTTTACAGGCTTATTCTTTACCAGCCCCACTACCATTATGTAAAATCTAATGAAAGTTTAAAAGATGAACTCTAAATTAGCTTGGAGATTGAGACCATACATTCAATTAACAAAAGCCAAGGTACCCAGTTAAACTAACTTCAGTATATACCAGCTGTGAATATGTCAGTGACTCACTGTATCTTTTTATGCCTTAGTGGTTTTATTTAATATAGTGATATCAAAACCTAACCTGTGAGTTTTTCAAAAGATTACTTTATATGTGAAGAGCTCACCATAGTCTATGGCACATGATTAAAGTTACCCTCCACTGGATTCCCCTATAATGTAAACAGAATTCATCAGCATAGTGATGAGAGGGAGGCATGAGAAACCAAAAATATTGATATTCTACTTACAAATGTTTGGGATTAGATATTAGTGGTATTAACTCAGTTTGAAGTTATTATTTTCTAATGTTCTGATGTTTTTGTAGGTAAAATACATGAAAAAATAGTTTTTTCCCAAAATATTTTGATAGTAAAAGCAAAGAGAAGTTTGAGTCAAATTACTGCTTGTCCCTGTTCTCCACTTGACATCTTGTTCAAATGGTCTATATTTTATTCACATGGCTTGTTTGATTACAAAATGGAAATAAAGAAGCAAGACCTAATATATACATGAATAACATCTAATTGTATTTTAATATTCACCATGTTGAAAGGTCCAAAGCTTAGTATTAGCACATTTAATTCCTGTGACTACATTGTGGGGGCCTCCCAGATGATGCTAATGGTAAAGAATTTGCCTGACAATGCTGAAGATCCAATCTGGGTTCAATCCCTGAAGCAAGAAGATCCCTTGGAAAAAGGAAATGGCAATCACTCCAGTATTCTTGCCTGGAAAATCCTGTGGACAGAAGACTCTGGTGGGCCAGAGTCCATGGGGTCTCAGAGTCAGACAAGACTGAGCACGGATGCACACACACACACATACGCACAAAATTATATTGAGATAACTATTGTGTCTTTTTCACGGGTAAGTAAACTATGGCAATAGGGCATTGAATAAATTCCCAAAAAAGATACAGTTTGTGAATAGTGGAGTTGGGTTATAAAATCAGCTAGTTAAACCTCAGAGTCTGTGTATTTAACCACTGTGCCATGATTCAAGACACTTGAAATTAGGATGTTTAGAAAGCAGTATTGATTCATAGCCATAATAGCAATTTAAATATTGACATAACATTCAGGACATCTGTTCCAATTTAGATTTCCATATTATACAGATGTAGTTCAGAATGCCAGAGACAGGCTAAGATGATTTGGCTAACTGATTATTGAAATAGTGATGTCTCCTCTTAAAAAGCTAATTACACATTTGTTTTTATCACTGAAATAAAAATCTTTTTTCCATTTTTATTGTTTGTTTTTAAGCTTTAACATTTAGATGTAATCTCTGAAGAGCTGAAAAATATTGACCTATTATTTTTAAGTAAATGTTGCACAAGAAAAAGCTTATATTATAAATCTTCTCTCTCTCTATTGGTTACTTTGATTGAATGGGGGAAATATAGTAAATAATCCACAAAACCAGCCCAACTAGAGAGAAGAACTTCTTAAAAGAAGGGGCTAAAGGATCATTTTCATATGAATTTTATCTCCTCTTATAATGTAGGCACCAGACCTACCATCAGCGGCTTTCCTGAATGGTCTGGCCGATTTTCACCTGTTAATATTTATGTCAAAGGACATTTCAGAGCCTTCATGTAGACTACTAAATTCAAATTGTAAAAGAATCATATAAAAAAACCTTTCTCAAGCTGGCAGATGGAAATGAATATACAAAAACTATCTTTTTTTTCCTCCTCAGCTGGGACAGAATTGACCTGATTTTATTTTATCACTCATGTAATGCTAACTTTTAATGTATATTTTACTGGCCAAAAACTTTGACAAACTAGCACTTTTAAGTAACTAAAATAGTAACTGGAAATTTAAATAAGCTCATTTATATTACATTTCAGTCATATTTTAAGTAAGAAAGTGCCATGAAAAACACTTGTTTTTTAAAAAAAAAATGTAGGTAATAAACTGTGTAAGCTTGACAGCAAAGGGTTTTCTTCAAGTAGAATGGATATCTTGACAATAAACAAATATTTGATTTAATTCTCATATGATCAATCTTTGAAACAATCTTTAAAAAAATAACAAAATCAGTGACAATTTTGAAATATATTGTGGTCATATGTTTAAGTAGTTGATAAGCTATCACGGTTTATGTGAACACATTGTTTAGTTTCTTTTGATAGGAGTTTGGAAATACTGAAAAACTATTAGAAAATAATGATAAACGATAGTGGATATGTTTCATTAAGCAGCTGCAGGGACTGGTATGACGTGATGAAAAGTGCTACACTTGTCACATTATGGAGATGAAAACGAATAAAGCAGCATTTCTGCAGTCACAGTTTAAAAAAAATATAACCTTGTCTTAAATGTCTTAGTGTTTACTTTTATGTGATTCATGCACTTTTTTATAGGAAGGTATGTGTTTCTGGGAGGACCAAAACGATGCATATATGATCCTTATATGAACTGTTATTCCTTCTTAACCTTTTTCATGTTATTTTGCAACATCATTAGCAAATAGTAGGGGTGCCATTTGAGTTTATGAGCCACCCTGGTGGCTCAGATGGCAAAGAATCTGCCTGCAATGGGAGACCTGGCTTCAATTCCTGGGATGGGAAGATCCCCTGGAGGAAGAAATGGCAACCCACTGCAGTATTCTTGCTTGGGAAACCTCAAGGAGAGGAGTCTGGCAGGCTATAGCCCATGGGGTCACAAAGAGTCAGAGCGACTGAGCGACTAAGCATAGCACAGCACATTTACTCAATGCACCTTTATTTTGTGGAGAAATGAATGAGGCTTGAGTGTCTTTCTTAGCCCTATGTTTTCCAGGGTTTAAGATTTTCTTTAAAGGAAATCTCCTCAGAGAAATATGAGAAAGAAATCATTTCTGCAATATCAAGAGATCCTTCTGTTTTATCCCTCTGTGTCCCTGATGAGAAAGCAAACTCCTCCTCTCCTTCCAGATTTTCTAGGGCTCAGATTTCAAATCTCTCATCCAGCACAACTTTCTGTTTCAAATATGCTGTAATCAGAATTTTCAATATGACTGATACATTCTTGTGAAACTGTGGTGAATACATCACTTTATGGCTGTGTTATATAAATATTTATAAGCATCTTACCTAGCTAATACAGTATGTACAACAATAATAAAAAAGCCTTTTGAGAAAAATGTCTCTACATAGCAGGCACTTCATCAAGTTTCTTGAACACCTGATGAGCTTTGATTGAAATGTCTGAAGGACAGATTGAGGAGAGGTCCCTGTTGTGCCTCTTGTGCTAATGTCTGCCTTCACCCTGGCAAATACAACTACAGGATATGGCATTTTTGAAGATCTTTCTCCCTGTTGGTACAATATTCAAAGACAGGATTTTATTTTATGGTGATACTCCACCTACAACAGGAATAAAATCATTCAGTCATCCAAAGTCCTCACCATGTACACTTTAATATTTAGAGAGTATGCAATTCTTTACATTTAAAGAAGACTCTTTGGTCAGCTTTCAGCATTTTCTTCATTAGGAAAATGACGGATTCTTTGAATTCTCCATACCCACGTGCTTAAAATGCAACCTCACGTTGTTTCTGTTATGTGGCTAACATAAGTCAGTTTGAGTCATAAAGTGGAGAAGGTTAACTGGATTCCCAAGAGTTAGCCATGGGATATTAACTATAGTCATCTTAGTCTAAGTATTGCTAAAACCAGGTAGCACTTTGTGTGTGCATATGTGTGTGTTTTTAATGTTTTCTGGATCCAACCCAGTGAACCCATTTACAATTTCGTAAATCAGAAGACCGTGGCCAATGGTAAGTGAGGCAGTGGTGCGTGAGGGGAAATAATGTGGGGCTGTCACTCTGCTCTACTCTGTTATCCATCCATCCAGTCAGGTAGAGAGGTAGTAAACTTCACCATATTTCCTAAAGCCCACATGTCCCATCCTTCCAAACTCCATGACATTAATTATCTTTATTATTAGGTCAACATGTAAGATGCTCTGCTGTATATTAAATAAAGTTTAAGGTCTAGCAGGTGCTATGTCTCAAAGAGTGTATTTTAATTTATGTCTTGCTGCTGGTAAAGCAAAAAAAATAAAAAAGACAAATTACACACGTGCTGTTATTGAAAAGAGGAACTCCATTCATATGTGGACAGAAAGATGAAAAATACATTCTGTATCATCACCAATGATTTTCATGGCATTATTGAGCAGAAGGATGCCTCCTGAAGAGGCTTTCTCCATTCTTGAAGGCAGCTGAGTTGAATATATTTTGTGGCCATAGTTTGAAAATAATTTTTGAAACATACTAATTCAATTTCTGTGAAAAGTTATTTTCTCCTATTATTTACACTAGCAGTCTGCAGAGACATTTAATGTATAAGACATATATTGAGCTTTGATAGACTAGTATCTAGTATATTTTATACTTGTTGGTTTACAAAACCCAAAGTGAATTATTTGGCTACTATGCTGAAAAGAATGCTGCATGAGTTCTGCATAAAGCATTCCAAAAGTCATTTACACCTTAATTTTATTTCTGTGCATGGCAGTGTACAGTGTTTATTGGTTACTTTTTGACTGATTAATTGGGTAAAATTAATCATTTAGCATAATAAGCATCAGAGTCATGCTTAAAATCCATATAAAAAGGAACCATAGAAATAAAACATTGGAATTTAATAGATTGTAGCCTCTTGAAGAGAGATAATGTACAATCTGTATAGTCTTTTAATATCTATGATCCTATAAAGTATTGATAATCAAATATTCTCTAACTGACTCTTCCTAATGGTCAAAGTTTCAAGTTTCAAAATATTAAAAAAAAAAAAAACCTCATGGTGGTGAATATCACTTTTATTTTATCAAGTAAATTTGCATCTGCAGATGCTTTTCCCTATGCAAAGCTAATAATCAATATTTTAAATGAAAACTATATAGTAATGTGTTTGCTAATTTCCAATTGCTGCCCTAACAAATTATTACTAACTTAGCCGGTTTAAACCAACTCAATTTCACCATTCCATGGTTTCTCCAGGCCAGGTCTAGTATAGTTCAGATGGGTCCTCTCTTTGAATTTCTCAAGGCTTAAGTCAAGGTGTCAACTGGATTGCAGTCTTTTCTAAATTCATGAAGGATGACATACTTCCAAACTTATCAGGTGGTCAGCCAAATTAAGTCCTTGAAATCGCAGGGCTGATGCTTCCTTGTTGTTATTCTCTTTCTTATTCCAGCAATGGCACTTCAAATTCTTTCGATCCTTCAAATCTCTCTGCTGTTCCCTTCTGCTGTTTCTCTCTGATTTCTGCTTTAAAGGCCCTCATGACTGGTTAACACCATTCAGATAATGCAGGGTATTCTCACTACTTTTAGGATCCTAATTATCACTATAGCTGCAGTATTAATTTTGCTATTTACTATAATTTATTCACAGATTCCATGGGTTGCATGTGGATGTCTTTTGGGGTAAAGGGCAGTTTCTGCCTACCACAGATTTTAGGGATTATTTTACATATGCTATATTTTTTACAACTGAATAAATTCAATTATATTTTATTTTCAAATTCCAATTACTCACTGAAGTTTATCAAAGAAAGTATGTGCCAAAATACATATTGAACAGTCTCTCTTATGAACAAATATTTTATACAATTATTACTTTTCTTCAAAGTGAAAAACAGCTCTCATACTTTCTGTATTTAAGAGACAATTCTTTTAAAACATGGGTGGATTTTTGTTATCTTTTAAATTAAAAAAAAAAGAATAGAAAAAACAATTTTTGCCTAGCACAGATGGCTGGAGGTTTTTGTAAAAGTATGCTTAATGTAAATTTCAAAACTTGTATCAGTTTCTTGATAGACAGGAAGTTTTATTATTTACTGGATTAAATATCAAAAGAGACTCTAATATAAAAGTCAATTTTGAAAAGACTCTTAAGACATTTAAAAGTTGTTGACATTATGTAGAATATGGAAATCTTAAGATCCATTGATACTGAAGTGATCAAAGGAAGTTTTCAGAGGTCATACCTAATCTTCAGTGTTTATAGATATTACTATGTGCACAATATCATTTCATCATTTTATGCTTATTAACTCATTCAATTCTAAAATCTAATCCAATGAGGTAGGTGTAATTATTAAACTGCATTTTACAGATGAAAAGCTAAGCCAATAATAATGGTGGCACTGGGATAAACACTCAACATTAAGTCATGTACAATGTTTCTTTGTATATGTTTGTATCTGGGTCCATCTATCCCACCAACATACCACTGTTGGCCACTTAAGTCCATCAAGGACTCAAAGAAAGGCGAAGAGAGGTTGGAGAAGAAAATGGAATGTATCAGTTTAAGTAAAGAGGGCTTGAAGAGGAAAAATGTCCAACAGTAAAAGACAAATATTATGAGTTTAAGTAAGAAAAAGCCTGAGAATGGCTGTCAGACATAGCAAAAAGTAAAATCATTGGTCACATTATAGATGTCTCAGAAAAGTGAGAATAAGGTCAAATTGAAGCTGGTTAGTACCTGAGTGGATTAGAATCCGTGAAAACAGTTGAGAATGACTATGAAAGGGAAAAAAAAAAAAAGTGGTTAGTGTTCAAGAGGTAAGTGTTAAAGGATGGTTTCATATGTATTTTGTATTCCACAGGCTAAACAGTTAAACACAGGATAGATACATTAATAGGTTTGATTTTATAATGTGAAGAAGGGTAAAAGAAATTAAAGTTAAGAAGGGATATTAGAAAGGAATGAAAGTTGGCTCATAGGTAGACAGATGGATACTTGGGTTAGAGGACTATTCTTTATTATAATAGGACATAATCAGAAGCAATGAGTCTCAATATAGTTTAATCTGTTGGTTTATAGGCATACAATTGATGATAATAATGTTCACACTTGGTGATAAATCAAGGTCATTTACGAAGAGTGTCTGAAGAAAAAGGAGACAATTTGAAATAGCTCTTGTAAAATATGAAGACAGGAATGACTTGAAAATGTAGAACATTGCCGCTGGGCAGAATTAATATTCAAATTGTGCCTGAATTTGTGATGCTGATATTTAGTGAGATTTTTGATATTGTAAAGGCATGGGTCAGCAGACATTTTCTATCAAGGTCACGTAGTAAATACTTTATATTTGTGAGTCATATCTCTCTAGTAGCTACTCAATTATTGTTTAAATGTGAAAGCAACTAAAAAAATACAGGAATAAATGTGCATGACTCTGCTCTCATAAAACTTTGCAAAAATAAATGCTTGGCTAGATTTAACCCATAAACCATAGTTTACAGACCTTTTCTCTGTAGGAATGTATATCCACATGGCTGTAGACTAGGAAGCAGAAACTTATATTATACCTGGGTGGAGAGTGCCAATCAGTGGACAGGATGGACAATAAGATGTGCAGGGTGAGAATATAGGCAAAATCAAGCCAAACATTCTGACCGTATCAAATGTTGCTGGAAATGAGAGGTAAATAAATCAGGGACCTTATACATAGGGAGACAGTAAAGGAATCCAAAGTCAAAAGGGGCAAATAACATGAATGCTGTACATGCTTGGGTAGAAGAAAGGGAAATAAAATAGCTAGATGAAATAGAATACAGTAAAATTAGGCTACTGCAATTTTCTCTCTAGGTAAATGATGAAACAATCATTTTTGGCAGTGTAGAGAAGAAAATAAGTATTATACCTTCCAGAGAAAGGGTTGATGGGAAATAAAAACCATAATTTATATGCAGAGCACATCATGAGAAACACTGGGCTGGAAGAAGCACAAGCTGGAATTAAGATTGCCGGGAGAATATCAATAACCTCAGATATGCGGAAGACACCACCCTAATGGCAGAAAGTGAAGAGGGACTAAAAAGCCTCTTGATGAAAGTGAAAGAGGAGAGCAAAACAATTGGCTTAAAGCTCAACATTCAGAAAACTAAGATCATGGCATCTGGTCCCATCGCTTCATTTGAAATAAATGGGGAAACAGTGTTAGACTTTATTTTTCAGGGCTCCAAAATCACTGCAGATGGTGATTGCAGCCATGAAATTAAAAAATGCTTGCCCCTTGGAAGAAAAGCTATGACCAACCTAGACAGCATATTAAAAAGCAGAGACATTACTTTGCCAACAAGTTCCATCTAGTCAAGGCTATGGTTTTTCCAGTAGTCATGTAGGAAGTGAGAGCTGGATGGTGAAGAAAGCTGAGCACAGAAGAATTGATGCTTTTGACCTGTGGTGTTGGAGAAGACTCTTGAGAGAGTCCCTTGGACTGCAAGGAGATCCAACCAGTCCATCCTAAAGAAGATCAGTCCTGAGTGTTTATTGGAAGGACTGATGTTAAAGCTGAAACTCCAATACTTCAGCCACCTCACGCGAAGAGCTGACTCATTGGAAAAGACCTAATGCTGGGAAGGATTGGGGGCAAGAGCAGAAGGGGACAACAGAGGATGAGATGGCTGGATGGCATCACCGACTCAATGAACATGGGTTTGGTTAGACTCTAGGAGTTGGTGATGGACAGGGTGGCCTGGCATGCTGCAATTCATTGGGTCCCAAAGAGTCAGACACAACTGAGAGACTGAACTGAACTGAACTGAGACAGAAAATAAAAACAGTGACAAGTAGATGAAAGAGAGATCTGGATATAGATAGAAAGAGAGAGAGAGAAGTGTATGATAACAATGTAAAATAATTACATAACGGTTCTCCAAAAGTTAAGTATCAAATTTCCATATGATGTATAAATTCCATTTTTAGGTATGTACTCAAAAGAAATAAAAGCAGGAACTTGACCAAATATCTGTAATCTCATGTTCACAGCAGTATTATTCACAATAGTCAAAAAATGGAAACAACTGACATATTGACCAACAGATAGATAAGTAACAAAATAAACTATTACACTATATACAAAAATTGACTCTAAATTGATGAAACACCTAAATATAAGACCTAAAACTATAAATTTCCCATGAAAACATTAAGAAAAAGTTTCATTACTTTGGATTTGTCAATAATTTCTTGCATATGACATCAAAAGCACAGGCAAAAAATAGAGATGAATTGGACTATATCAAAATTATGTGTGTGCATCAAAAAACACAATCAACAGAGCAGAAAGGAAACCTACAGAATGAGATAAAATATATTTTATAAGGTATTAACATTCAGAATTCATAAAGAATTCCTGTAACTCAATAACGACAATGAAAATAACTCAATTAAAAATGGGGAAAGGACTTGAATATTTTCCCAAAGATGATAAAAAATGCCTAGAAACCTATGAAAAAATGGTCAACAAGTTTATTACTAGGGAAATGCAAATCAAATTAAAATATGTCATCTCACTCCTATTAGAACGATTATTATATATGCACACAAATACACACAACAATTGAAGTTAAGGCCAGGATTTGGAAAAATTAGGTACTATTGGTGGGAATGATTACTGGTGTAGTCACTATGAAGAAACAGTATAGAGGTTCCTTCAAAAATTAAAAAAAAATTGAAGTGCCATGTGCTTGGTCTCTCAGTCATTTTTGACTCTTTGCAACCCCATGGACTCTAGACTGCCAGGCCCCTCTGTCCATGGGGATTCTCCAGTCAAGAATCTGGAGTGGGTTGCCATAGCCTCATCAGAAGTGCCATATGATCCAGGAATTTCACTTCTGGGTATATGTTCAAGAAAATTGAAATCAGCATTCCAAAGAGATATTTGTAGCATCACTTATATTTCAGAGGTGGAAGTAGCTCAAGTGTGCATAGACAATTCAATAGATTAAAAAAATGTGATCAAGTCTTCCCTGGTGGTCCAGTGGTTAAGACTCTCTGCTCCCAATGCAGGGACCTTGGGTTCAATCTTCGGTCAGGGAACTAGATCCTGCATATTGCAAATAAAGATCCCACATGCCACAGCCAAGACCCAGTGCAGGTAAATTAATAAAATGAATACATATATTTTAATGTGGTCTATACATACATGGGATATTAGAATATAAAAGAAAATTTCTGACTGATACTACAACATAGATGGACTGTGAAGACACATTAAGTGAAATAAGCCAGCACAAAAAATATTAAAATATTACTATGATGCCACTTAAGTGCAGTATCTAGAAAGGTTATATCCATAGGAAAAGAAAGTAAAATGGTGGTTGTCATGGTCTGAGGAAAGAGGGAAATGGGGAACTGATATCTAATTGGCACCTATAGGGAAAGGTGAAAAATTCTGGAAATGGAAGGTAAAGAGAGTTACACAACAATATGAGTGTACTTATGCCCCCAAACTATACATTATAAAAATGGTCAAAATATTAAATTGTATCTTATCTATATTTTACCTCAATAATAGTAAGAATTCTACAGAAATTAAGTATTCTGGTCACTGACTAACAGATTCTGCATATATGAATGTTATGTTCTGAATGTTAGGCTATGTATGTTTTAATCAAAATATCAGTGCTTGAAGACTTATGAACCTGGACAAATCAATTAGCCTCTCTAAGACCCAGTTATGACATTTATAAATGAGAATAATACTAAAATGTGAACCATGATAGTGTTCTGAGATAGGATGAGATAATACATTTGAAGTAATTAGCACAACATGTGGCACATGGAAAGAAATCCAGACCAACTAATTATACTTGGTTATTATTATTATTTCAAGCTCCTAAGACTAAGACGTGTAAAATTATGACAAAACTACAAGAATAATTAGAAAACGCAAGAGAAGAAAAAAAATGAATGTTATTTAAGAAGATATGCCCAGAGATATGCAAGGAGAGATATCAACAACCTCAGATATACAAATCATACCATGCTAATGGAAGCAAAGAGGAACTAAAGAGCCTCCTGATGAGGGTGAAAGAAGAGAGTGAAAAACCTTGTTTAAAATTCAACTACGATCATGGCATCTGGTCCTATCACTTCATGGCAAATAAATGAGGAAAAAATGAAAATAGTGACAGACTATTTTCTTGGGCCCCAAAATCACTGTGGATGGTGACTGCACTCATGAAATTAGAAGACCCTGATCCTTGGAAGAAAAGCTATGACAAATCTGACAGCATACTAAAAACCAGAGATATCATTTTGCTGACCAAAGTCCATATAGTCAAAGCTATGATTTTTTCAGTAGTCATATACAGATGTGAGAGTTGGACCAAAAGAAGGCTTAGCACTGAAGAACGTGATGCTGGATAAGACTCCTGACAGTTTCTTGGACAGCAAGGAGATCAAACCAGGCAATACTAAAGGAAATCACTCCTGAATATTTGTTGGAGTGACTAATGCTGAAGCTGAAGCTCCAATACTTTGACCACCTGATGCGAAAAGCCGACTCACTGGAAAAGACTCTGATGCAGGGAAAAATTGAGGGCAGGAGGAGAAAGGGATGACAGAGGATGAGAAGGCTATATGGCATCACCAACTCAACAGACATGAGTCTGAGCAAACTCTCAGATAATGAAGAACAAGGAAGCCTGACACACTGCAGTTCATGGGGTCGCAAAGAGCCTGACACCACTGAATGACTGAACAACAGCACAGTGCCCGAAGATTGGCACATTCTTTTTTTTTTTTTAGTAGCCAAAAAAGAAAGCTATAGAGATGTTTAACAGGAAGTGGGGAACTCAGTATGAAATGTGAGATAAAATTTCTGACCAAGAACATTAATTTGGCCGCTGTTATGGTAAATTGCTACTATTTCCTACAAAGCTACATTTTATAAATATTAATAGAAAGAAATGGATTGTGATGTCTAACTCTATCACCATTGTGACTTTGAGTATTTACTTTAAATCTTAGTGAGAGAGACAATACTTAATAGCTTTGTTATGGAATTATTAAAATAGTAATCAAAATAATAGTTAAATATTATTTTTAAATAATAATTTATTTAAGCTCCTTGACATGTAGAAGGTACTTAGCCATAACAAAAATAACAGCTGCTGACATGAACTTAATAAGCACCCAATAATAATAATAAAATAAATAAATAAAAACGTCACCACCATCTGAACATGTGAAACACTCACTATGTAACTGTGTTTCTGCTGCTGCTGCTAAGTACTTCAGTCATGTCCGACTCTGTGCAACCCCATAGACAGCAGCTGGTCCCCCGTCCCTGGGATTCTCCAGGCAAGAACACTGGGGTGGGTTGCCATGTCCATCTATAGCTCAAGAAAGTGAAAAGTGGAAGTGAAGTTGCTCAGTCGTGTCCGACCCTTAGCAACGCCATGGACCGCACGCAGCCTACCAGGCTCCTCCGTCCATGGGGTTTTCCAAGCAAGAGTGCTGGAATGGAGTGTCATTGCCTTCTCTGATGTAACTGTGTTAGCCCTGTCCTACAGATTTGTCATGAAATTTCTCCTCTAATCTTCAAAAATCTATAGGACCTGTTTTTCCTCTCCACCATCATTTTTTTATGAACAGGTAATACAAAGTGACTCAGTAGAAAGGGGATGAGAAATGCAGAGGGTATTTTGAGAACACCTTTTTGGTTGATAGAAAGGAACAATGAGAGAAGCAAGTGGACTTGAAGAAACAGCTTCAGTGCCCAAAGAAAGACTGAACAAGAGCAACCTCACTGAATCAAAGCAGGAAAGAATTAAAAATATATTATCCATATAATTTTTTGCAGGGTAATCAAATTACAGCATTATTTTATACTAAGTTGCTTAAAATGTTTTCCTTTCATGTTGATGCCAAGTATTTGAATTACTGAATGACTTACATTGTGACAGCATTTTAATGGACTTTCTCTATACATAATTGAATCTAAATTTCCTTCACTCAGCTTTCACTGCAAAAAGCAACAGTGTTAATCTTAAAATGACTCTACTAGAAGGAAAGTGAATTTTGCATAGTGTACAACATGTCTGAAAGCACAGAGATGGAATTACGAAAGAAACATTGACCTCAAATTTTACTTTATGTTCAAATTAAGGCAAGGCTTGAAAAAATAAAAATATGTCATTAATCATGTCTAATCTATGAAACCACTGAAAGCAAGATACTATATGTACTAAGATGCCATTATTCTACTGTAAATCAGCAAATTTCCTGCACAACAATTCATTTAAATATTTTGCTTAAAAATTAAACATAAACATCAAATTTATCTAAAATAAATAATTATTCCCAATTGGCTCTCAGATCTGCCTCACTGAAAACAAATTAAAGGCTCTGAATATTGCTATTTATAAAGCTAAATTTACCCTATGAGTATCTCTTTCTGTTTTAAAATTTTATTTTACTCAAGTATAGTTGATTTACAATGTTGTGTTAATTTCTCCTTTACAGCCAAACGATTCAGTTATACACCCACATACATACATATCTATATACATTTTTTCATTTTCTTTTTCATGTTGGCTTATCACAGGATACTGAATATAGTCGACTGTACTATAGAGTAGCACCTTGCTGTTTATCCATTCAACATGTAATAGTTTGCATCTGCTAATCCCAAACTCCCACTCCATCCCTCCCCATGAGTTATTTCTAACTAATAGATTGCATGTTGAAGTAATACTTGACAACAGTCCCAGGAAATATTTGAATATAACCTAAATATTAATAAGAAGTACTTCCCTCAGAATCCTAGAACCTCTGTTTTGATATTATGTTATATATTACAATGATGCAGCTGAAAACTCAACAGATGTTACAGAGAAATCTGCTCCTAAACTGTTTTAGGCAACATTCATTCTATGAAATATTAATAGCTGTTTCATTAAAAAAATTTGTAGGGCAGAATATTTGGAAAATATTGAAGCAACCAGCCTCAAAAGGATCTTTTTAGACCTTTCAAAAAAGCGCCATGAGTTTTCAAGGGAGGGTCACATAGATGTAGTTTTCACCACTTTTCTTGATCACAGGGCTAGTGCACAGATGCTATAACAGTAACGTGATGCTTGACTAGGAGCTGAACTCTGGGATCACACTGACTTAACACAAAACACAGCTCTGCCATTTTTAAGGTGTAAGACTATACAGATGTCTTAACCTCTCTGTCTCTAAATTTCCCCATCTAATGTTAAGAAAAAAGTACACAAAAATCAATCAAACAAACGGGAGCATTTCATGAGTTTCTAATGAAGACTGAAAATTGTTTTGAGGATTTTTATTACCTGACATATAGGACACCCTCATTAACATTTGTCTGTTGTTATTATGAGCTAGCGATTGAATGCTTGTATCCTTCTTCAGCCAAATTCATGTGCTGACACTCTAATTCCCCATGTGATAGTATTTGGAGGTGGGACCTTGGAAGTGCAATTTGGTTATAACAGTGGGGCCTTTATTAAGACTGGCACACAAGTTTAGCACATGTGTGATTATATTGATAAGAAAAAGCAGACATGAGCTCTCTCTTTCCCCCTACCATGTGAAGCTATATTAAGAAGTTAGGTTTCTGTAAAGCAGGAAGAGGACCCTCACCAGACACCAGATCTGCTAGCATTTTGATCTTAGACTTCCATCCTTAAAACTGAGAAATAAGTATTTTCTGTTTAAACTATTCAGTCTTGGTATTTTTGTCACAGCAGCCCAAACTAAGACACTGATTTCTGGGAGCATCTCTGAAGAGCAGTGTACCTAAGTACACACTCTGTTTGGGCATGTTCCATCAGTATAAAAACTGAAACTGAAGTCACTCAGTTGTGTCCGACTCTTTATGACCCCATGGACACGAGGCTCCTCCACCCATGGAATTTTCCTGGCACGAGTACTGGAGTGGGTTGCCATTTCCTTCTCCAGGGGATGTTCCCAACCCAGGGATGGAACCCGGGTTTGCCACATTGCAAGCAGACACTTTTACCATCTGAGCCACCAGGGGAGCTTCAGTAGTATACTCTTCTACATTTTCAATAAGATTAACCCAGCCTTTGTTACCACCTAAGCTGCCTACAGTGGATGCCTGAGTTTATCATTTAGGGAGGGAGAGTAGACACAAATCTTTACATGCAAGGTAACAATTTCATTCAATAATATACAAAGTTTTACCGAAAGGATTCTGTTCCAGAAGTACTGAAAGCCAATGAGATAGTTTTCACAGGTTAGAGATCCTGTTTAGATGAGTCATGGACTCTAGGAAGTATTTTGACAAGATTAGGGGACTGGAGATATGAGACTAGATGATCCTTTAGAATCCCATATGGACACACCAAGGTCACATTTAGTAAATACACTAAACTGTAAACAATTAAATGGCTTACATGTAATAAAATGTTATAGCAGAAAGAGTTACTTATAAAGGGATCAAGGGAATATTGTTTTATCTATTTCAATCTTCATTTTCATTTTGAGGTTGTTATAAAATGGTTAGCTGGTCTTTCCCCCCTGTGAACCCTCAGAATTTTGGGGGTTATGTACTGGTACACTGGATAGCACAAGTTTATTTTTCAAAAACAGAAAATCTCTAGAAACTCAAATTTTTGTATTTTTATAAATATGACCTTCTGAAAAAACACTGCTAGCAGAGTATAAGTAAAATAGTGTATGCTAATTACACATAGTAATCATTATGATTATTTTATTATTCTATGTCAGATGTTGGGAATTAAAGAAAAAGTTATTGGTGAGGTCCTTGATGTTAAAAAATTGGAGATGGAGAAAAAAGTACAAGCTATTTTAGTTCTGACTCTCTTATTCAATTTTAGTAATATAGACAGTTCAAATTGTATATAAAATCTAGTAAATAAATAAATTTGTCTCTATATGATGAAGAAGTAATGGAGCACAAAGAGAAAATATTAGCAAATGCATAAATACGGAAAATAGGAAGAGAGTGAAAGACAAAAAGTAAGTGACATTGAAAGAAAGAAAGCAACTGAGAGAAGGAAAGAGAGTGAAAAGTTTGGGAAAGAGAGAGACAGATGCATGAAGACAGAGAAGGATAAGAAATAGGAAATTACAGAGAAAAATCAGCCTGTCCAGAAGGGCTCAGAGCATTTGCTGCTCCATGAAAGTCAGAATAAATAATCCTGTAGCCTTGAATCTCTAGTGATTACTTTGCAGAAAGTTCTTCAACTAAGTTCTGGCCAAGAATACACCACTACTATTCATTGATTCATGAATAAAAGCCAGAGAAAGTATAAAACTGACCTAAAAAAAGAGGTTATTTGGCTCACTTCTTGATGGATTATTGTTTTACTGATACTTAAATATTTGAACTGAATGTTCCTGTTACCAAACCAAAGTTGGGTATGCTCATCTGTGCATTGTAAAGCCAGTCTATGGACACTGGGTTGAGGTAAAGAATGTTCAGTTCAGTTCAGTTGCTCAGTCATGTCTGACTCTTTGGACCTCATGGGCTACATCATGCCAGGCTTTCCTGTCCATCACCAACTTCCAGAATTTACTCAGACTCATGTCCATTGAGTCAGTGATGCCATCCAATCATCTCATCCTCTGTCATCCCCTTCTCCTCCTGCCTTCAATCTTTCCCAGCATCAGGGTCTTTTCAAATGAGTCAGTTCTTCGGATCAGGTGGCCAGGGTATTGGAGTTTTAGCTTCAACATCAGTCCTTCCAATGAACACCCAGGACTGATCTCTTTTAGGATGGACTGGTTGGATCTCCTTGCAGTCCAAGGGACTCTCAAGAGCCTTCACTAACACCACAGTTCAAAAGCATCAATTTTCGGTGCTCAGCTTTCTTAACTGTCCAACTTTCACATCCATACATGACTACTGGAAAAATCATAGCCTTGACTAGATGGACCTTTGTTGGCAAAATAATGTCTTTGCTTTTTAATATGCTGTCTAGGTTGGCCATAACTTTTCTTCCAAGGAGCAGGTGTCTTTTAATTTTATGGCTACAGTCACCATCTGCAGTGATTTTGGAGTCCAAAAAAGAAAGTCTGTCACTGTTTCCAGTTATCCATCTATTTGCCATTAAGTGATGGGAACAGATGCCATGATCTTAGTTTTCTGAATGTTGAGCCTTCAGCCAACTTTTTCACCCTCCTCTTACACTTTTATCAATAGTCTCTTTAGTTGTTCTTCTTCTGCCATGAGGGTGGTGTCATCTGCATATCTGAGGTTATTGATATTTCTCCCAGCAATCTTGATTCCAGCTTGTGCTTCATCCAGCCCTGTATTTCTCATGATGTCCTCTGCATGTAAGTTAAATAAGCAGTGTGACAATATACAGCCTTGATGTACTCCTTTCCCAATTTGGTAAAGGAAAGTGCAGTCTTTATTGCAAATGCCAAGCAAGGAGTTCAGGTAACTATTGCTCAAGAAGATGGAACTCCTTTTTGAGTAGAGGATATGGGGGAGGGAGGGGCCCATCTGGGAAATGCCCATAGGATCTTGCTATATTAAATTACAACATCACATAATAATACTTTAGATATGTATAAGGTCAAAATTATTTTTAATACCTGATGCCATTTCTAGAAAATAACTCAGAAACAGGAGAAAACTTCTCACCATTCATTTAAGTGAACTCAGGAAAGTCCTATAGAAAGATTACATTGTATAAAGGAATTTTGTGTTGGCTTTGCTTCCAACCTCTGGTGTAAAATGGTAAAAGGTCTCCCACCCTCAAAGTCTTTATAGACTTACATTTAGTCAGTCCCTCATGCTCTGCTGACAGAACATGTAGAGGTTTGGGTCAATTATATATTTTATATTTTATCCTTTTTTATGGATAGCCCTTTATTAATTCTCTTAAATGAGGTAGTATTTCCCTAATTCTTTGGGATGTTTCAAAAAATTGAAATAGTCCTGACTTTCATGGATTTATCATTTACTTCAGATATAAGTAGTAGCTTTCCCAACTATACATTCATAGGATAATGTAGTACTATTTGAATTTTATATTGAAATTTTAAGATCAACTGTTGCAGATGACTTTATTTTCACAACAGTCATAATCATGACTGTTGTGAAAATAAAGGAAGTAATATTTCTTGTAAAATGAAGTCAGGAAGCCCTGAAGGGGGCTCTTTCAGGCAGGTACCACTCAATACACCTGCATAATCAGCAAAAAGGTCTTTTGTGCATAACTCTTAAGGAAATTATCTCTGTCTCAATTTCTTATCCTTGATGATAAGAATATTACTTTTCTTCTGTTCCAGAGGGCATTTTATCACAAGGGAATTTTATATCTTGCTTTTAAGAAAAGGAAGGAAGGTATCTCCCTGCCCCAGCAACAATCCTCTATTCACTGCCTGAAGCCAATAAGAAACCACCATGAGTCTGAACTGTTGTTCATCTCCAAAGTACAACAATCCTCCCCAATTTTTCTTCTAAAACTTAATGAAACTTGACTTTCCCTTTGTCTCTTTGGACTTGGCTGTGATTCACCATAGTTTGCTTGTCTTGACTTCAATTCTCTGCTCTTCCTGAATAAATCCATATTGCTGGTAAAATAGCTGATTATTTTTGAGGTGGACACTATCATGTAATAAAAGATCTTTAAAATTATTTATCTGAAGCAGCTGCAGATTATGTCTGATGATTTATCTTTTTAAATTGTCCCTGTTAACCATAAGGTTAAAAAGTCTGTATCATTTCGGAGCTCTTAAATGTATTTAAAACTTAATTTTAAAGTATATTTCGTGTATGTTTAACTACTTTTAAATAACTAAGCATACTATTGGTTGGCTAAAAAGTTTGTTCGGATTTCTCTGTAACATCTTATGTAAAATCCCAAACGAACATTTGGGTCAATCCAATATAACATTATAAATAATGTATACTTTATATAGAATGCTATAAATCGTATAATGTTGACAATATCATGATAGATAAGAATGATTTCAGCTAATATTTATTACATATATCTGGGGAAACTAGTGTGTTGCCTATTTTCACTGATGACATAAATAACTTAAAAATAAAGATAATATTTAATTATATAAATATTCACATGCTAAGTATAAAAATAATATATATTATTCTATGTGCAGCAAAACATTTGTCAAGAATTTTAACCTCATGAATACTGAAAGCCATTTAATTTTTTTTTAATAAATAATCAAATTCTGGAAAATTTCCCCAAAACAAGACTATTTATCACTTTGTTGTTGTTCAGTTGCTCAGTCATGTCCAACTGTTTGTGATCCCCAAGAATGCAGCATGCTTCCCTGTCTTTCACCATCTCCTAGAATTTGCTCAAACTCATGTCCATTGAGTCTGTGATGCCATCCAACCATCTCGTCCTCTCCTTCAATTTTTTCCAGCTGCAAGGTCTTTTCTAATGAATCAGCTCTTTGCATCAGGTGGCCAAAGTATTGGAGCTTCAGCTTCAGCATCGGTCCTTCCAATGACTATTCTGGACCGATTTCCTTTAGGATTAACTGGTATGATCTTGCAGTCCAAGGTACTCTCAAAAGTCTTCTCCAACACCACATTTCAAAAGCATCAGTTCTTTAGTGCTCAGTCTTACTTATGGTCCAACTCTCACAGCCATACATGTCTACTGGAAAAAGCATAGCTTTGACTAGATGGACCTTTGTTGGCAAAGTAATGTATCTGCTTTTTAATATGCTGCCTAAGTTTGTCATAGTTTTCCTTCCAAGAAGCAAACGTCTTTTAATTTCATGGCTGCAGGCACCATCTGCAGTGATTTTGGAGCCTACTTATCAGTTACATTTATCCTAATGCAAGTGACCATTTATTCAGCTCCCCAAAATAAAGTCAATATAGTTTCTAATTAAAAATAATTTCTTAACTAGGATTATTTTATATTATTGCTCAAATGTGAATTGTTTCAACATTGTTGAATAATTGATATAAGCAGCAAAAAATTAGTTTATTTATGGTTAATCCATTTTCATATGCAGTTTTATTAAATTGTCATTGTTATTTATTTGCTAAGCTGTGTCTGACTCTTTTTGTGACCCCATGAACTATAACCGACTAGCTCCTTTGTCCATGGGATTTTCCAGGCAAGAATATTGGGGTAGACTGTCATTTTCTTCTCTAGATCTTCCAGACTGAGGGATTGAACTTGGGTCTCCTGCATTGTAGGCAGATGCTTTACCATCTGAGCCACCAGGGAAGCTGAAGATGATACCATCCTTATCACATGGCTCCAGATGAAGCATGGGACAAAATTCAAAGGGCAATGAGTAGGCTTTACACACTGAGTAAGGCTAAATCATTCTTTGAAATATTGTTAGTTAGAGGCTAATAATAAGATTGTTAGGAACAGCTATGGGGTCTAATGTGGGACTTTTATATTTCATGCAATTAAGTTGTATCTGTCCACTTGCCTTCCTCCATCCTCCAAGTCAAAGTACTTTTACAGTACTAAGTGTTGTTCTGATTGATTGGCTTCTCATGTTAAAATAACTAATTTTACATATCAAGTATATTTTAATATAAAAATATAGTAAGTCTCCTCCTTATGAACCTTCAAGTTGCAAACTTTCTAACACACGAAACTATCCCATCAATGTCATTGCAGCTTGCCCTCCATCTCTTATTGCTGATGATCCGTCAGCTCTACTATCTCCCACCTCCTCTCCCTCCTCCAGTCAGTAACTCTTCTTCCTGTTCACAGATTCATATGCCAACCCCTGTATATCAGCTGTGGCACTGCACTACTGTAATTTCCAAGGTGCTGTTCTGTAAGGTTTAAATGTTTTCTTTATTTTTGTGTAATTTTTTTTGTATTTTTTGTGTGAAAAGTATTATAAACCTATTACAGTACTGTACTATAAAGCCAATAGGGTTAGTTGAATACTTAAGCTAACTTTGTTGGACTTATGAGCAAATTGAACTTACAAGTTCTCAAAACAGAACTCGTTAATATGTGGGAGACTTGTAAGTCACTTGCCATATCACCTATATTAGCAATATTAGCAATGCTTAAATTTAAAGGTTCTAAATCATACAGAGTTATGTTCTAACTTTGTTGATGTCCTACACTGTGTAATAATGTAAGAAGATAAACCAAAATTATAATATTTTGTCACTGGAGGAATTAGAGCAAAATTGCATGTGTCATTGTTATAACCAATAGATCAAAAGTCAAACTTTTGGAACATATGGAAGAGTTCAATCAAAGGTATACATCATAACAAAGAAGACACAACATATTAAGGGCCAAAGTTGAAGTTGGAAAAACTGTAAGATTAGATTGAAAGCCAGGAACCAATTTAGAGTCCATAATCTAATCTGAGAATGTATTTCTTGAGCTGTTCTTTCAAAGTTTCTCAATATAATACCTAGTGGAGAGGACACACAAATGTTATGATGTGTTGTAAAACACAGGGAAAGAAGTTTAACAGCTTGTCAGAATCAATGAAAAGGCCTACTTAAAGATTAAGCTTGATATAAAAAAATAAGTATGTAGTGATATTGCTTATGCTAAAAAAAAAAAAAAAGTGAAAAGTGCTTTTAAGAAAGGAAATTTTAGGGGAGAAAATAAAGTACAACATACCACTTGGCAACTAGGTGAAGCCAGCCCAGAATAATGGAGACGGAGCAGGAGTCCCCTCATATTTGCCTGGTATTGAGCTTCAACTAGATTTTACAGTGTTGAAGACAACTGGCTGAGATTTCTAAACAGGAAAATTATTTGTATTCTCATTTTCCAACATATCTTCAACACTTCTTGGTAGTTTTAGTTTTTCTTAAATGTTTTGTAGAACTTTTAAAATAATTTCAAATTTTATAGACATTTAAATGTCAATGGTCACATAAAACACCTGGAAATTGAATGTGAAACAGTGTGTATGTGTGTGTGCATGCGCGCTTTCAACGAGAAGGATCTGAGATCATAAGAATTTCTAAATTATTTCAATTCTCCTAAATAACTGGATATTAAGCTTGCAGTGAAAAATCCAAGAATAGCACATGACTTTTCTAATGGAGGAAAAAATCCTTTTTCTTTCAGAGCTTTCTAAAACATCAGCATATTTTGACCTTATGGCATTTATTCCAAAATTAAATACCATCTACTTAGGAATCACAACAGCCTTTGCTACACAATTTTTGTGTCTATTGATGGGAACTTTTTTTACTATTGTATCTACTGATGTAAAGCTTTTACCTATTACCTTTCCTGAATATATTTGATTTCTCAATAAAATTGTTGCTTCATTAAATGCTGGGATTTTGACTTTTGAGAGGAAATTCCTTGAATAATTACTTTGCTCCTCACATTCTTAAGGCTTAATAAAAATTTTGTGATGCAAAAAAAAGATGCATAAGCTGAAATTAAAAACAATTTATAGTCAATTTATAATTTAATTTATAATAAATTAATATGTAATCTAAATAGTAATGCTATGATATATATGCATTCATTTGTCTATTACAATGAAATATACTATTAACCTTATTTTTTTATATCTTAATATGTGAAGTAATGTATTTCTCTAATAAGAATTATCAACTTAATGATGTTCTTGATTAAATGCATGTCTCTATGTTTTATTATAAGTACAGAAAGTCTAAAATTTCTCAATATTCAAAGAGAGCTAAAAAGTATCTATTAGAATTAAGCAGTAGCTTTCTTTTTTGAATAATTTAGCAAAACAAGAATTTGAGTTGGTCCCTTTTATTTTATGCAATAATAATCAAAATACTTCCCTGAGAGTTTGTTTTGAATTACTAGCATAAAGAGGGCTTATGGTTTTTCAAACTTAATCTTTTGTTTTCCAGTTTTCATCAGCTACCTTTCTCTGTGGATTTTCACCATTCTAAAATGCAGTTTTGCATATTGAAGTCTACACAGAGCATAATCTTTATAGCAAAACTACATCAATCAGATATAATACAATTTATTTTCAAGCCATGGCATCAAATAGGAAGAAATTTTGGACTAGGAAAAAATCTAAACTTAGTTTTGGTCATTTAAAAATACATTTAACTGTGGCAAAGTCCTTTAAAATTAATATAAAATTAGCATATTCTAAAGTTGGCAAGGAAAACATGTAAATAAATCACAGTCCTCAGTATTTTTAATTCAGGGGAAAATTTAGTTCACATCTTTTAAAAAATATTTTATTGGAGTATAGTTGATTTGCAGTGTTGTGTGAGTTCACATCTTCTGAGTCAATTATTTCTTTCAAAATATTTTGAATATATCAAAAATTGATATTTCAGAGTTTTTTGTTCATGAGATAATGGAAAATTTATTTATTGATTTTGTATATCACCCTTTGAATTCTAATATTTAAGAGTTTGAAATATCATTGTATTAATTAAATGATGTTAGGCAATTGCAACAAAATGGATGGCAAATAATTTTTTTAAATGTAAATAGCAATTTTCTCTAAAAAAGGACATTGAAAACTCCTTAATTCCATTAAAATGCTGGATGGTAAATCTTTTACTCTATTAGGGTATATTTTTTAAATGGGGAGAATTGTCTCCTGATGCTTTTCAAAAACCTCTCAGTAATAGAAAGGAGCAAACCATTTACAAAAGTTTACTAGAATTCCCTCTGCATTGTCTACTATTTCAAGTAATATCGATTGACAGAAATATTTTCTAACTTAAAAAAACAATAGTAGAAAGCATTATTGGAAGGTAAAGATTACAGGAAGTCAAATATTGCATAATTTCCCCTTGTATTCCAGGCAGAATACTAGTGGAAAGAGTGACAGAAGAAAAATAGATTCTAAATTAGAATTAAGAACTTTTTGGGTATCTTGGGGTTCAAATAGATGTATTTTAAAGATTAATTCCAACATACAGCAATCTAATACTATGCATATACATGCATACACACATACATAAAAAATTTTAATTAAAAAATTGGCAATAGCTCTTCACCAAACCCCTTAACCTATTTTCCTTTTTTTTTTAATTTCCCTGAAATTATGAATGTGTGCAGTTTTCAAATTTCCTGCAGTGGTTGTGGTTGTGTAACAGCTGATGGGAAATCAACACATGTGTTTATGGCAATTCTAGTCAGTGAGTCAGTTCTGTCACTCAGTCATGTCCAACTCGTGTTCAGCTCCATGGACTGCAGCACGCCAGGCCTCCCTGTCCATCACCAACTCCCAGAGTTTACACAAACTCATGTCCATTGAGACGGTGATGCTATCCAACCATCTCATCCTCTGTTGTCCCCTACTCCTCTTGCCTTCAATCTTCCCCAGCAACAGTGTCTTTCCAAATGAGTTAGTTCTTTGCATCAGGTGACCAAAGTATTGGAATTTCAGCTTCAACATCAGTCCTCCCAGTGAACACTAAGGACTAATCTCCTTCAGGATGGACTGGTTGGATCTCCTTGCAGTCCAAGGGACTCTCAAGATTCTTCTCCAATGCTACAGTTCAAAAGCAACAATTCTTTGGTGCTCAGTTTTCTTTATAGTCCAACTCTCACATACATACATGACCACTGGAAAAAACATAGCCTTGACTAGAGGGAACTTTGTTGCAAAGTAATGTCTCTGCTTTTTAATATGCTAAGTTGTTCATAACTTAAAGTTGCCCCCTGGGTGGTCCCCATTGTGCATTATTTTCATGGACTGAATGCAGGTGAAAAGGGTGCACTCTGAAGTCCTCTTGAAGATAATAAAGCATTAAGATGGAAGAAATGCCAGTCCATGAATTGCCACTGGGAGGAAAATGAGTGAGTAGTCCTTCAAAAACATGTTTTTGCTTTAATATAAGCATGAAAAACATGTCTATCATATTTAAAACATATTTTTGTTATAATACCCTAGCATCATATAATTAATACAATGATACTCTGAAGGCTCTTAATTATTAGAATTCAAAGGGTGAGATACAAAAAAAGCAATAGCTTTGCAAGTGAAAATGCATATATTTGTAAACTCAATATTTTATTAAACACAGGTTTAATTAGAGTACAATGAATAATTAGATGATGATCATTTCCTAGATTCTACTGGCATGTTAAGATTCATGTTTGTTCTAAAAAGAGATATTTTATTTGGAAGGAAAGCATTTTTTTAACTATAAAAATGGACATTGACTTTTTAGATGTTATCTGACAATTTTAGAGTCTGTAATTTCTTCTGTTAAATTGTGTTTTCTTTGAGAGTAATATCATATATCCTTAATCTTTCTTTACCAGAGTTAAGTTATATTTAGCAACTGAGTGCCAAGCAGGAGATGTGGGTTGGATCCCTGGTTCAGGAAGATCCTCTGGAGAATGAAATGGCAACCCATTCCAGTGTTCTTGCCTGGAAAAGCTCATGGACAGAGGAGCCTGGCAGGCTACAATCCATGGGGTTGCAAAGAGTCAGACATGACTTAGTGACTATATAGTGGTAGCCACAAAACATCTGCAAATATTTTTTATTGAATATTTGAAAGTTTTTATACCTAATTCTACTTTAGCAGTTATGATATTTATTGTGAATCATCAGTACATGTTTGCTAGATTTTACAGTGTCTTATTAATGTGATGTGCATTCAAACAGAAAGGAAGGTCAATAGACAAAGATTTTGATCTGGTCTAGCTATGGACAGGGGCCTGTTCCAGCAAACTAAAGATTAAGTTAGAGGCTGAAGCTCTCTCCTGTACCAGGTCTCAGGTGAAGAGTGAAGTGATGAGGGTAATGGACTTCTGAAGCTCTGCACATTGTACATGTCACTGGTAGAAAGTTTAGGATGCTGGAAAAATATCAATAGATGAACTCCAAAGAGGAAAAACTGGAGGTTTAAAACTTTCAATCACCTTAGGCATTATGAGGAGACAAGTGGATTGCACCTCTAGGAAGACAGTCTTTGTGAATTTTAGATTATCTCTTTGCCAATAAAACTTCTGACTAATGCATTAATGAAAAAAATCTTTATAATATAGGTATGCATTACATATATCATACCTATAATACTATATATTATATATGTAAATGCTTGAATGTAAGTGTGTATTCAATGTGAATTCTGGTATTTAAAAGCAAAATCTCTTACAAATATTAATTCTAAATCAATAATAAACAGGAAACTATTACAATTTTTCATTTTGTGATTGAGAGCTAAAGGAAAAAAAGAATTATATAATAATTTTCAAGACTGTCAGTATGTAGAAAGCACTCTGCTTAAACAATAGCAAATCAAAAGATAAGGCCAGATAGAACTAGATTTTATGCTGAAAATCAACACAGATCACAGTATGATGAATGTCTACAATTATGATAGTATATAATTCAAATTGATACAGATTTTTCTTCAAAATTAGCTCACTTTAAGCATTTCTTATGAATGGAAAATAATTTCCAGTTTTGTTTTGAGCCATCAAATAACAAACACCTTGTAAATGAGAAGGAAACAAGAATCCATTTGGCTACTGTGCCAGGAGGGACCCTAACAGCAGGTGATTACAATAAAAAACCACCTTGTTGTTATATAGTTAACATCTGTGCTTTCTAAATGGTAAAGCAAATGAACATAATGGATATAGTTTTGGATTCACACTTGCCACCTGCCTTTACACAAGAGTATGTAGTGTCTTCAAATCACACATTCAAAATCTCAGATGCCTCTTGCCAATTTTCCCTTAAATGATTTTATGTTATCAATGGCAAGGAATAAACATGTTTTGCAATTTCGCTGACAAGGAGAAAGCAATAATTAAGTTTATAACAGTGAGAGACTAGAATCTAAAGTGGTTTTTGAGTTGAATAAAGACTAGAGAGCAACGATCCGGTAGAATTCTAGAGTCAGCTTCTTGTATTAAATGTTTTTAAAATATATATGATATAAATATAACAAATTTGAATGAAAACAAATATCTATGGACCTTTTGGCTAAAGTAATAACATTCATAAGAATTCAACTTAAGGAAAAATATTTACTCTTGTGCTATTTACTATTTATTACTATTTACTATTGTACTATTCTGCAAGTAGAATTCTCTTTGTGGTTGCAACTACAGGATAGAGAAAAATTGCTCACTCATTTTTGACAAAAAATTTTTAAAAAAAAAAAATTATTTATTTTAATTGGGGGGTAATTACTTTAAAACATTGTGATGGATTTTGCCATACATCAACATGAATTGGCCACAGGTATACATGTGTCCCCCATCCTGAACTCCACTCACATCACCCTCTTCACCCTATCCCTCTGGGATGTTACAGAGCATCTGCTTTGGGTGCCTCTTTGGCACATTTGGAGCATCTTTTGGAGAACACCTAAGATAGTCCAAGTTGTCTTCGAAAGTAAGTAAACATCCTGTCAACTATTTCCACAGACTTTGTTGCTTGCTAAGTTATAATTTACTAGTTCTTAATGAATCAGTCAGTTCAGCTCAGTCGCTCAATCATGTTTGACTCTTTGCGACCCCAATAACCACAGCACACCAGGTCTCCCTGTCCACCATCAACTGCTTGAGTCAACCCAAACCAATAGCCATCGAGTCGATGATGCCATCCAACATCTCATCCCCTGTCGTCCCAACTTCCTCCTGCCCTCAATCTTACAAAGCATCAAGGTCTTTTCCAATGAGTTGGTTCTTTGCTTCAGGTGTCCAAAGTATTGGAGTTTCAGCTTCAACATCAGTCTTTCCAATGAAAACCCAGGACTGATCTCCTTTAGGATGGACTAGTTGGATCTCCTTGCAGTCCAAGGGACTCTCAAGAGTCTTCTCCAATAAGTATCAATTCTTCAGCTCTCAGCTTTCTTTATAGTCCAACTCTCACATCCATACATGACCACTGGAAAAACCATAGCCTTGACTAGACAGACCTTTGATAGAAAAGTAATGTCTCTGCTTTTTAATATGCTGTCTAGGTTGGTCATAACTTTCCTTCCAAGAAGTAAGCGTCTTTTAATTTCATGTCTGCAATCACCACCTGCAATGCTTTTGGAGTCCCAAAAAATAAAGTCAGCCACTGTTTCCACTGTCTCCCCATGTATCTGCCATGAAGTGATGAGACCAGATGCCATGATCTTAGTTTGCATAATGTTGAGCTTTAAGCCAACTTTTTCACTCTCCTCTTTCACTTTCAGCAAGAGGCTCTTTAGTTCTTATTCACTTTTTGCCATAAGGGTGTTATCATCTGTATATTTGAGGTTATTGATATTTCTACCAGCAATCTTGATTCCAGCTTGTGCTTCCCCCAGTCCACCATTTCTCATGATGTACTCTGCATATAAATTAAATAAGCAGGGTGACAATACATAGCCTTGCCATACTCCTTTTCCTATTTGGAACCAGTCTGTTGTTCCATGTCCATTTCTAACTGTTGCTTCCAAACCTGCCTACAGGTTTCTCAAGAGGCAGGTCAGGTGGTCTGGTATTCCCATCTCTTGAAGAATTTTCCACAGTTTATTGTGATCCACACAGTCAAAGGCTTTGGCATAGTCAATAAAGCAGAAATAGATGTTTTTCTGAAACTCTCTTGCTTTTCGATGATCTAGCGGATGTTGGCAATTTGACCTCTGGTTCCTCTGCCTTTTCTAAAACCAGCTTGAACATCTGGAAGTTCACGGTTCACATATTGCTGAAGCATGGCTTGGAGAATTTTGAGCATTCCTTTACTAGCGTGTGAAATGAGTGCAATTGTGCGGTGGTTTGAGCATTCTTTGGCATTGCCTTTCTTTGGAATTGGAATGAAAACTGACCTTTTGCAGTCTTGTGGCCATTGCTGAGTTTTCCAAATTTGCTGGCATATTGAGTGCAGCATTTTCACAGCATCATCTTTGAGGATTTGAAATAGCTCAACTGGAATTTCATCACCTCCACTGGTTTTTTTCACAGTGATGCTTCCTAAGGCCCACTTGACTTCACATTCCAGGATGTCTGGCTCTAGGTGAGTGATCACACCATCGTGATTATCTGGGTCATGAAGACCTTTATCGTATAATTCTTCTGTGTAATCTTGCCACCTCTTCTTAACATCTTCTGCTTCTGTTAGGTACGTACCATTTTTGTCCTTTATTGAGCCCGTCTTTGCATGAAATGTCCCCTTGGTATCTCTAACTTTCTTGAAGAGATATCTAGTTTTTCCCATTCTATTGTTTTCCTCTATTTCTTTGCACTGATCACTGAGGAAGGCTTTCTTATCTCTCCTGCTATTCTTTGGAACTCTGCATTCAAATCGGCATATCTTTCCTTTTCTTCTTTGCTTTTCGCTTCCCGTCTTTTCACAGCTATTTGTAAGTCTTACTTAATGAATATTAAGACTTAATAAAAATATGCATTAGATATTTTAAATTTGAGTGTTTAATGATTTTATTGGTAACATTTAACCTGACCAAAATTACTTTGCCTTTCTTAAATTTAAGGTTTTGATACAACTGAAATTGTGTTTAAGTCATAGTTTTGTAGAGGTAGAACATTTGATTATAAGGGAATAATACTCTGTCTTCTCTGTTCACCTGTTTTGTGACCTAGAGATGGTCTTAAAGTCTCTGGTCTTGAGATTCTCTGTCTACAAAATGAAGGTATTAGTCACTCTCAAACTCAAGATGATCCTGTGTACTTCAAACACAAAATTATATGAAAAGTAATCCATAATCAAATGTTCAGGAAATAGTCATTCTCTAGCTGCTCAACACAGAGGTCTTACAAACCTCAGAATATTAAGGACTTCAAGCAACCTTGAAAAAATCCTAAAAAAATAAATAAACAAACAGTAAGTCTGCATTTTCTCAAAATGACAAGAGTATTTCCATAACTTGCGATAGGGTAGTAGAATTTGAACACATATTAACACTCCTCTGACCCTAAGGATAATGAGCTATTATTTTGAGGAGAAAAGTGGTATAGCATGACATATGGGCTCCCATCAACAATGAGTTACAAGATGCTTAACTTGTTTGAAAAATCACAATACATATACATACATGTTCTCCAGAAGTCAATAGAGATTTTCATGACTTAGCATAATGAAACATTTTCCTTCTTTGTGTCACTCCCAAAGATCTAAAAAATACTTATTGTAATATAACTTCTTTGTAAATTCTTATTTGGATTTTTAAATTTAATTTTTCCTGTTTGAAATATACCTCACATCATACTTCTGATAAGAAAAGCAAGTAGCATATACATAGTTTTAAAACTGACATATTCATCACCTGAATGCCTTCTTTTGTATCCTTTTGTAAAGGAAATAATACAGACTTTAGAAATAAAATGGAAAGGCTTAAATTTCCAATATTACTCTTTGTTCCATCAGGAAGTACACATGAATCACATAAAAACATTAAAAAAAGCATATTTTAAAATGCCCATTCCAAAATTTTGCAATAGAGTATACTTGAGATTAAAACATAATCAAATATAATCAAATATCTTTTTTACATTTTCTAATTCAATGCAGTATTTTATTCTAATGCCTATTTCCACAAGATTTTCATTTGAAAAGTAAAAGTTGTTTAGAAATCTCTTAAGGCATTAAAATTCACAGAGTAACTTCTATTTTATTTTTAGTATGTATACTTATGAATAGATACCAGTGTATTATGTATACTTACATATAGTGTAAATATAAATACATTATATATAAATAATCCAATTCTGAAAAAAATTAAAAAGAATATTTCTGGGGCTTTAGAGACAATCTGATGAAAAAACATTATAAAAGACTGATAAAATTAATGACTTGTGACTTTATTAACCTATTATGTGATTTGAATAATAGCAAGGGACATTGCCCAATTAAGACCATTTATTCAATCAACAGATTCTTACTGTGTCCAGCGTGGTATGTGCACAGAAAGTTAATAGAGAATTGAAACATGCTTGATAGCAAAGCTAGTGCAGGATTGCTACACATCAACAAACCACTATAATACAACCCGGGGAGTGTTTGACAGTTTATGCATGGTACACATCTGCCAGCCTTGAGGAGACTTCGTGTGAGGGGATGACTAACCAATCATTGCCTCAGGACAAGGACAAATGAAGAATTCATAGACGGTATGAAAACTGAGCTTAAAAAATGAGCTATACAATAGGACAAGGTGATGGTGAATTTTGTGATGAGAGATGATTATTCCAGAGAGTCAGAAGACACAAGTAGAGATGCACAGAGTTGGTAGTGAGTATGAACTATTTCTACATCTGCATTTAGTGCAACATCCCTGAGGAAGTCTAGTAGGTAATGAGCTGTTCACGAAGACTTTTTTATGTTCCTTTGAGGAGTTTGAACTATATCAGGGAGTCTATTTTAAGTAAAGCTACTGTATAATCAAACTTGTATATTAGAAACAGCACCCTAAAGCATTTTTGGGAATAGACTATGGAGAAGTAATTTGGGATATTGTGAAATTTGAGATTTTTAAAAACTCAATTTTTCAGATATTAAAATAAAGAACGAGTATGAACATATAGTGGAGAAGGGCATAGCAACCCACTCCAGTGTTCCTGCCTGGAGAATCCCCATGCACACAGAAGCCTGACGGGCTACAGGCCATGGGTTGTAAAGAATCAGACATGACTGAGTGACTAAGCACACGCACATATAAGAAAAGGAGATATAATAGAGATATATTGGAAAGACCATGTTTCTAAAAAATAAAGTTCAAATATCTCTCTTTTTCTTGATTTGAATAATAGAGTAGTTGTTGATTCCATTTTTTTTTTTGAGACAGAAAAAAATGAGGGGCAGTTTTTTCTGGAACAGTGATAAGCCAGTCTGGATCCTTTGATGTGAAAACACATCTGTGTAACCACCAAGAGCAGGTGCTACATGTGTAAATGAACCTGTGGATTTGGAAGCTCAGGGAACATTTTCAACTTAAGAATTAATTCAAATGTATGTGGTACTCTTCCATGGAGAAGAACACTATTTATTTGATAACAGGATGCAATACAGGTGAAAAAAAAGTCTTTGGAATTCAACAGAGATGATGATGAGATTATCCAAAGAGAGCATATTGTGAAAAGAAAGAGTAATAAATAACAGATTCGAGAAAGACCCTTCCTTTGCACCAAAAGAGGAGAAAGGGGTCTCCTTAAAGAGACTAAGAAGTGCTGAAGAAAATTTAGAAAATAATGTTAGTGAGAATTTCTAGCTATATGATATTCTCAGAAATTTCAAATAACATGAAAAATATATCCAACAAATCCTGGAAAATGCCTATTTCATATGGTAACTAAGTAGGATGACTTTGAAGTTAGGCAAAGAAGTCAGTGGATTTGGAGGAGCAGAAGTCATTGTATTCGTTTGAGGTGAAGAGATAAAAGGATTTGAAATAATGAAATTGGACAAGATATTTTAAACTAAATGAAGTACTGGAATATCATTAGTCAAATCAAAAGATGGCACTAGTGTACCTGTGAGATCTCATTCATCTCTGTATATCTATGATTCATGAAGAAAAATATCCCAATCACAAAATAAATTCTAATATTTAATATACCATAAAGAAAAGCAAAAGCACGTTGTAAAAGTTAACTTTTAATACAGACTTGAGTGAGGTTAAAATATATTCTATGGCTTATGAAGTGAATACATTTTCTCTATTATGCATTTAATCTCCTTTTATCTACCCATATAAGCAATGCTGACTCACTTTAAATTATGGATACTACTTCATCTATAAAATACATTGACTTTTGACTTTGGGGGTCAATAAAATAAATACTAATATATCATATGGAAGCCACAGATAATCAACCATTTGGTATGATCATTTTATATGCTATAAGATTTGTCTTTTTTAATATGATTTTAATACTCTATGTGATATTTCTTAATTTGGCAAGCAGGGGTAAATTCAATAAAGTCTATCCAAGATTTACAGACAGACACACACACACAAACAATAGTAAATAATCTTGTGTAGGTTTTGGATCCACTATCACAGTCAAGATAAGGAACAGATCCAGTCCTACAAGGAATTTTATATTCACTTTTGAATGTACGTTGCACTTTTGTATTCGCATCCCACTCCCTCCAGCTTCCCCTGGCACCCACCTAACCTCTGCAAACTGAACACTAAACTTTCCTCCATTTCTAAAATATCATTCTTTTAAGCATATTATATGATATTGGAATCATGCAGTATGTAACATTTAGATTTTTTTAAACTTGGAAATTAAATGCAAACTTTTTTCTTTGTTTATTGCTGAATCATGGTCCATAGTATGTATAGACCACACTTGGTTTCCCCATTCACCTGATGAAGGACAAACAATTCTAGTTGTGAATTACCATAAAGAAAGCTGCAATACATATTTTTGCATAGCTTTTTGTGTGAGCATAAGTTTTCATTCCTCTATAATAAATGACAAACAATGTAACTACTCACATGCCTGGAGTTTGAAAGACCAAAGTCAAAGTAAAGAAGGTTTGGTGTCTATTGAGAGCTACCCCCTGCGTTGCAAAGGGTCATCTTCTCACCATGTGCTCACAATTTCTGTGTGTAGAAACAGCCAGCTGTCTAACGTCTCTTCTTATACAGACAGTGATTCTACTGAGTCAGGGACCCATTCTTGTGACTTAATTGAACATTATTGGCTTCTTTAGAGATATTGTCTCCAAAGACAGCCACCCTAGGGATTAGGACTTAACAAAGGAATGTGGGAAGTACAAAGATTTTCAGTCCATAACATACAGTAATTGGATCTTTTATTTCACAAGAAACTGACAAGCTGCTTACTAGAAAAGCTGTATTGTATCATTTTACATTTCAAACAGTGATGAATAAGTGATCCAGTTTTCCTGCATTCTCACCAGAATTTGATGTTGTCACTATTTTTAATTTTAGTTATTCTGATATACTGCCTGGAAAACCCCATGGACAGAGGAGCCTGGGGGGCTGCAGTCCATGGGGTCACTAAGAGTCGGACATGACTGAGCGACTTCACTTTCATGCATTGGAGAAGGAAATGGCAACCCACTCCAGTATTCTTGCCTGGAGAATCCCGGGGATAGGGGAGCCTGGTGGGCTGCCGGCTTTGGGGTCACACAGAGTCAGACACAACTGAAGCGACTTAGCAGCAGCAGCAGCATTCTGGTATATGTGAAGTGACATCTCCTTGTTTTACTTTACATTCTCCTGATGATTAATGATGTTGAAAACTTTTTCATGCATATGACAGTTGCATGTCCTCTGTTGTGAAAGTGCTCATGTCTTTGCCCACTTTAAAATTTGAATTGATTGTTTACTTTTACTGTTAAGTTTTGAACGTTTTTATATCTCTAAATGCTAATCCTTTGTTGAATATGTAATTTGCAAACTTATTCTTCTACTCCGTATTTTTTCTTTTCATTCTAGTCCAGTAAGATTTTCTAGAACAAGCATTTATAATTTTGATGATACTCAGTTTATCACTTTTTTATTTTTATGAATCATGATTTTCTTCAGATTCTAAGAAATCTTAAGCAAGTCCAAAATCCTAAAGACTTTAAAGGTCTGAAGTTCGTCATCTTACATTTAGCTGTAAGGTTTAGACTGAAGCTCTATTTTTCACTTTTTTTTTCCTTGCCTATGGCTGTTCAATTGCTCCAGCATCATTTATTGAAGAGGTTGTCTTTCCTGTATTGCCTTTGCCTTTTTCTGGCTCTATTTATGGATTCCCTTTCCTGTTCCATTGGTCTATGTGTCTATCCCCCTACCAATATCACACTGTCTTAATTTCAAGTAAAATAATCTTCCCAATTTATTCATTTTATAAAGATTGGTTTAGCTATTATAAGATCAGTTACCCAGGAGGATAATGCACTCCTAATTATTGAGAAAATGCATATCTAAATGTTTACATGAGAAAGAAAAAAAGGTTTAAATTCAATGATATAACTTCATATTCAGAAATTAGAAATAAAGTAAAACATAGCAAAGAGTATGAATAAATTAAATAAAGATAAAAATAAATAACAACTAAATATAATGCAATTTAAAAGCCAGTAAAAAATAAGTAAAATCTCACAGAAACAGAAAGCAGATTGGTGTCTGCCAAAGGCAAGGGGTGGTAGATGGACAAAGTGGGTGAGGGAATGAAACGTACAAACTTCCAGTTATAAAATAAACCATCCATGGGATATAATGCACAACATGGTGACTGCAGTTATAATTAATCATGATATACGTGAAAGTTGCTAACAATGTGGATCTCATTAGTCCTAAGCACAAGAAAAATTGTCCCTGTATGGTAATAGATGGTAACTAGACTTATTGTGATCATTTCACAACATATACAAATACTGAATCAAATTATGGTATACCCTTGAAACTATTTTAATGTTATATGCCAATTGTACTTCAATTAAAAAGCCAGAAGTTCTTTCTCTTGAAACATTAATAAAATAATTAAATGCCTAACACAATTCATCAGAGAGAACTGAAATCATTAATATTTAGGAATGCAAGATAACATTGTCTCAGAAAGGAGACTGAACTAGAAAAGGGTGTGATAGGTATATACTATGCTTTGATTGGAATGGTGATTATACAGTATATTTATTTGTCAAGGAGCTAACCACTTAATTTAGTGTATGTTATTGTATCTAAATTTTACATCCATAACAAACATTTTAAAAGAAACATAAGGCTGAATGAGCTTGCCTCAGAGGAACATTTAGAGAGAAAAAACAGGCAAAGGCTGTAATTTTGAAAAGCAAAGAGGCTACTTGGAAATTTTTAGAGTTTAGATTGTAGATATATGAAAAATGCAGTATTATGATACATAAATGAACGGGTAGCATAATTTTTAATATTATTGATAATAATATCTATTATTGTTCAGGAGTGATCATTGTAGAAGTACCTTTAGCTAATGACTGAAAAGTACCCACTGTATCAGCAGGTATTGTCTGAACTAAGGGAAAGTGGTTCCATGTATTCTTAGGTGTACAAGCCAGATAACAAGGGACTGAGGCTAAGTAAGGATAATAAAAGGATGTTTTATTTCCAAGATGCTTAAATGACATGGATAGGAGGCAAAAATTTTAAAGCAACAATAATACCTGGGCTTTTAAAAACATTCAGAAAATATTGTGTTGGATCCTCTATCGACATATCCAAGATAACTGCTATATTCTGTTGAGAATGTATGTGATAATGTTGCTTTCTTCAATGCGTAATAAAGATTTTTTTTTTAATTTATGAATGGAAAATGGAGCAGCATAAATATCACTGGTAACTCAAATGGTAAAGAAACTGCCTGCAAAGCAGGAGATCTAGGTTCCATCTCTGGGTCAGGAAGATCCCCTGGAGGAGGAAATGACCACCCACTCCAGTATTCTTGCCTGAAGAATTCCATGGACACAAGCCTAGTAGGCTACAGTTCATGGAATCACAGAGTCAGACATGACTGAAAGACTAAAACACACACACATACACACACACGCACACACATACTCACTCATTCTGGTCAGTATTCTCAAGCCAGGTTGACAGCAGCAGAAAAAAAGCAACAGTAAATAGAACTATCTAGTTAATCCTTAAGTTCAATTTTAGCTACTCTATTTCCTCCTGGGTATTTCCCTTACAGGAATCTCGCTCCTAACCTAATCTTGTTTTATCTGGCCAACCACATTTTATCAATTACCCCACAAACATTGCTAAAGTTATTGTGCAAGACAAAGTGGGCAACTGACTTCTTAGTTCCCCATTCGGATTGTATTTCTCATGCTCATTCTCTATTTTCCTCTCCAAATTCTTTCTAGACTTGTATGTGTGACTTCAAGAAGCTGTTTTGACTTTTGGTTTCTGAGGGGATTCCAAAAATGAGAAGCACAGGCAAGAAATCAAAGAAGGAGGGACACTGAGATTCAGAATAGATAAATAACTATCCTGCCAGAAAACAGATTTAGGTACAGATACAGAAGTAGATGTGGATGCAGATATGGATGTAGATATACATGTAGATGTAAACATACCTATAGATATAGGTGTAGATACAAATATAGATGTGGATGTAGATGTAGCTACAGATGTAGATGTAGGTATAGGTCTTGACAGAGGTAGGTGTAGATGCAGATATAGATGTAGATGCAAATACAGGTTAGATGCAGATGTGTTGTAGACATAGGTGTAGGTGTAAGCACAGATGTAGGTGTAAGCGTAGGTATAGATAGATGTAGGTGTAGATGCAGATGTAGATGTGGATGCAGCTATTGATGTAGGTGTAGATGTAGATGTTCAGTTCAGTTCAGTTCAGTCATTCAGTCATGTCTGACTCTTTGCGACCCCATGGACTGCAGCACACCAGGCCTCCCTGTCCATCACCAACTTCCGGAGTTTACTCAAACTCATGTCCATTGAGTCTGTGATGCCATCCAACCATCTCATCCTCTGTCATCCTCTTCTCCCCCAGCCTGCAATCATTCCTAGCACCAAAGTCTTTTCAAATGAGTCATTTATTCACATCAGGTGGCCAAAGTATTGGAGTTTCAGTTTCAACATCAATCTTTCCAATGAATATTCAGGATTAATTTCCTTTAGGATGTAATGGTTGGATCTCCTTGCAGTCCAAGGGACATTCAAGAGTCTTCCCAACACCATACTTCAAAAGCATCAATTCTTTGGCTCAGCTTCGGCTCAGCTTTTTTTATAGTCCAACTCTCACATCCATACAGGACTACTGGAAAAACCATAGCTTTGACTAGATGGACCTTTGTTGACAAAGTAATGTCTCTGCTTTTTAACATGGTCTAGGTTGGTCATAACTTTTCTTCCCAGAAGCAAGTGTCTTTTAATTTCATGGCTGCAGTCACCATCTGCAGTGATTCTGGAGCCCAAGAAAATAGTCTGTCACTGTTTCCCCATCTATTTGCCATTAAGTAAAGGGACTAGATACCATGATCTTAATTTTCTGAATGTTGAGTTTTAAGTCAACTTTTTTACTCTCCTCTTTCACTTTCATCAAGAGGCTCTTTAGTTCTTTGCTTTCTGCCATAAGGGTGGTGTCATCATCATATTCGAGGTTATTGATATTTCTCCAGGCAGTCTTGATTCCAGCTTGTGCTTCTTCCAGCCCAGCATTTCTCCTGATGTACACTGCATTTAAGTTAAATAAGCAGGGTGACAACATAAAGCCTTGACATACTCCTTTTCCTATTTGGAACCAGTCTGTTGTTCCATGTCCAGTTCTAACTGTTGCTTCCCGACCTGCGTACAGGTTTCTCAGGAGGGAGGTCAGGTAGTCTGGTATTCCCATAAGATGTGATGTAGGTATAGATATAGATGTAGATAGAATTTCCTTCTCCTCCCAACCACTGTAAAATCACTGAAATTTACATCCTTTGTCCTAACATCACAGCTCTTGTCAGAGGCATTCTCCAAGTGGCTCCTTTTCTGGTAATAGCCATTTTTTTCTTTACATTTTCAATCCTAAAATTAGGAATGAGACCTTGTTCTAAGCACGTCCTTCCAAACTTCTAAAATCCAAAGTTCATGCATTATTTGTTTCCTGCCAGGATTCTGATTGCTTTGTCTCTTTTATTCATAAACAATAAATAAAAAGGAAAGGAAATTGATAGCACCATGGTTAGGTTTTTACTAATGTCTTCTATAAAACTCTGTATAAAATATATTGATAATGTATATTTGTATGGCCCAAGTGGCTCAGGAATTTGAAATGGACATTAACAGATTCTAGATTCTTCCATAAACAAATTGTGAAGGCTGGATATGTATCTGAATATGTATTCAAGTCTTTTAAGAATAAAAAGTTTCAAAGTTTTAGTTAGCAGAAAATCACTTAATTATTCTAACAAAACAAGGAAATACAGTAGAATGTATACATTTTCATCTTACGATATTAAAATTATCTTTAAAATCAATTTTATTTTAATATAAAAAATATGTTCAAAATATGTCCTAAGCATTCTTATATAATATCTGGGGTCAAAATTCCATAGATAAACATGTGAAATTTTTTTATTGACTCAATAGATATTTATCAGTCAGCTTTCTGGCAGATGGAGATACACTGTTATACAACAGAGATAAGATTGCTGCACTCATAGAGTTTATATTTAGGTGAGAGGATATATACAATAAGTAAATAAAGAGATATGTAGTGTTAACTGCTGTTTCTAGTTCTTTAAGGTTATTCTTTGTGAATAAAAAAAAGCGACCAGTGTAGTAGAAGCACAGTAAGAATGTTTAATATTTTAAAATTTATTCCTCTAGTTGGCTCTTCAATAACTGTTTTGATGCTAACAACACTTCGGCATCCACTCTATGGGTCAAAAGATCCTTTCCCAGCCGGATGGCAGGTTGGTTCAGATTCTAGTCTATATTGGTTCAGATTTAAAGTTTTCTTTACACTTAACTTCAGGGAAATACTAAGGGGCTTTTGCATGGGTCTTGACTGAAAGATTCCAGCAGAGCTAGGACACCTTGTAACAGAAATGTAGATAGCTGCAAATAGACATCTGGTACCAAGCAACAAAAACAGATGGCTAAATGTGAGTGGAAACGTGACGGCGATTACTGTATTTGCCTGTAACTCTTCCTCTGCATAAGCAGGATCGCTACTTGCGTTATAAATGCTATGGCTTATTCCAACATCTATCTATGATTTCAACACATCAGATTTTGTATTTACTTATAGTGCCAAACACTTGATCTTTTATAAATTTCATTTTTACCAATAGAAAACCAACTATAAGCCTGAAAGTGGTCATTTTAAATGGGACATCATTACAATTGTTCTTTCAGGTTGTTTCTGGAATTACAAATGATCCAAAATAAAACACAAATATCCTGACCTAAAATCAAATTGATAAATGTATTGTATAAGTATATCCCACTTTAATTACCATCTGTTTATCTCAAATTTATCACCTGTTTTTTAAGTCTAATTTCAAACTTAATCCTAGTTAGGGTTACTAAGATAAACAATATTTCTTTATCAATATAAAAAAAAACACTCTGACGTTTTCTCTGTTATCCTATCAAAGAGAAACAACAATCAGCTTTTACTGATTTTTGACAAACCCAAGTGGTTTCTTTATATCATTTGTTTTTCCACTAAGCAATTACAACTAGTCATCCTATTAATGTTTCATCTAACTTTTCCTGCTTAAAGTTCAAACATCATTATCATGAAACATAGCTATGTGTCATAAAAGATCTATTGTGAGTTCTTCATCAGAATCAAAAGTGTTCTCAGCTATTCTTTATCTACTACCCTAAGGAGAGCAGAATGATTTGAATACACAGCTGTTAACTTGATTGTGTTCAACTGTATATTTTAACATTTTTTATCATTTCATCTGATTGAATATTTCCTTCTTACATTATTAAAATATTGCAATATAAATCCAATTATTTTTTCCAGATTTATTGAGATATTCCATGTTAAGGTGTACAGCACAATAACTTGATACATGTGTATACTGAGAAATGGTCATCGGAATAGTTAACACCTTCACCCGCTCACTTAATTACCTTGTGTGTGCATGTGTGTATGTATGTAGTGATATTATTTAATATCCATCACCTTAGTAACTTTGAAGTATCTAATAGAGAACTGCTAACTACAGTCACCATGAGGTACATAGTTCTCCAGAACTTATTTATCTTACACCTGGAAATCTGTACCTTTTGAACACCATCCCTCTCTTTCCTCCACCTCCCTTCTAAGAACCATGATTCTATTCTCCATTTCTATGATTTCTGGCTGTTTTTAGATTACACAAACAAGTGAGGACATAAAGTATTTGCTGTTGTATGACTTCTTTTGTTTAGTATAATGTCCTCAAGATCCATTCATGTTGTTGCAAAAGACATGCTTCTCTGCTTTATTTATGGCCAAATAATATTTGTTATATATTTATATCAATAGATGATAGGCATAGGTACAGATATATAGTTATAGATATAGATCTCAATTTTTTTGTTATTGACTTATTTATAGATGGACACTTAGATTGTTCCCATGTCTTGGCTATTATGGATAATGCTGCAATGAACATGAAGGTGCAGATATCCCTTCCAGATGGTGATTTCATTTTCTTCATATGAATGACGAGGAGTAGGATAACTGAATCATATGGCAGTTCTATTTTAACTTTTGTTAGTAATCTCCAAACTGTTTTCCATTGTGACTATACCAATTTACATTTCCACTAACAGTGCCCAAGGTTTCTTTTTTTCTACATTCTCACCAACTCTGGTTAACTCTTGTTTCTTAGGAATAGCCATTCTAACAAATATGAAGGTATATCTCATTGATGTTTTGGTTTGGATTTCCATGGTTATTAGTGATACTGACATCTTTTCAGGTACTTGTTGGGAATTTATATGTCTTCTTTACAAAAATGTCTTGAAGTCCTTTGCCCATTTTTAAATCAGATTTTTAAAAAATTGCTGCTGAGTTGTTTGAGTTCCTATATATTTTGTATATTAATCCCTTATTAAGTATACAGTTTACAAATATTTTCTCATTCTATATATTGACTTCATTTTGCTGATCATTATGTCGATTGTTTCCCTTAGCTATGCAGGTTTTTTTCTTTTTTGATGTAGTCCCTGTTTCTTTTTCTTTTTTTGCTGTGCTTTTGGTGTCATATACAAAAAAATGTTCAAAGATCTATGTTAATGAAATTTCTACATTTCTTTTAGAAATTTTATGTCTTTCATGTCTTATATTTAAGTCTTTAGTCTATGTTGAGTTTGTCTTGTGAGTGATTTAGGATGGAGTCCTGATTTTATTTGATTCAAATAGCCAGCTTTCTCATCACCATTTATTTCCCTACTGAGTATTCTTGGCTCCCTCATCACATATTAGTTGATCATACATAGGTTGGTTTATTTCTGGGTTCTCAATTCTGTTCCATTGGTCTATTTGTGTATTTTTGTTACAATACATACTATTTTGATTAATATAGCTTTGTAATAAAGTTTTAAATTAGGAAGTATGATTGATGCTTCCAGCTTTGTTCTTTTTTCTTAGGCTTGATGAGCCCAATTCTTTATCTGCTGAGCAATACCATTTTCCCAGAAATCTCTTTTATTCATTTTGTGGATATTCACTTAAATGGTTGAATAACTGTCTTGTTATTTATATATACACAATTGTGCTGTTTATTCTCTTTGCCATGGGTTATTAAGTTTTAGATAATAATAATGAACCTGGAATGTTGTTTCTTGGTTTGTATTACAGAATATAATTAAAAAGAAAAAAATAGAACAGAAAACAACTACAGACACTGTTCTTAGGAGTTCAATCATGCTACATACATTATTTATCTCCTGAATTTAATATGCAGATTTTCAAATTGCACATCTGAGAAACTATTTAATGTACTTTAGTAGTACAAGCTCTGAGATTAATATGATTTTCAAATTATAATGACTGATTCTTAAATACCTTTAAGGGCTTTTTTTTTTAAATCTTGAGTTTTGTTTTAACTAAGGCTGTTGATTTTCTTTATTCATGCTCTTTGCTGATGAAAGAAGGTAATATGCCCTTAAAACAAATGAGACTATGGTTTGTGTGTTTTAAGTTTCAGAGATTTCAGGAGCTGCCTTGCACTCTAGTTTACAAGTCACACTGGAAAATCAATCTCAGTGTTTAATAGACAAACTGCTTTTGTGACTGTAGATTATATTCTCAAGGTTGATTACACTTCTTATTCAGCAGGCAGGAAAGGGTTCTACTTTAAAGAAAACATATTTACCACCACTGAATATATTGGATGCTTCTGCTTTAGAATACAAATACAACTGCAAAAGAGAAACTCAAGACAGGTTTTCAGAAATGTCAGTATCTTTAGATTATCATTTGATAATTGAAGTATATTATTCCATAATATGGTCCCCTATTTCATTACTTCAAAAATTTGCAATGTTATTCTTTGCAGATATCTTTAAGTACTTTATATGATATGAAGTACTGTGTACGTGTGTGTGTGTGTGTACTGAGAGAAAGAACAAGGATAGCCCAATTGGTAAAGAATCTGCCTGAAATGCAATAGACCCCAGTTAGATTCATGAGTAGGGAAGTCTATCCCTGGAGAAGGGATAGACTACCCACTCCAATATTCTTGGGCTTCCCCTGTGGCTCAGTTGGTAAAGAATTATCCCTCCATGCAGGAGACCTGGGTTTGATTTTTAGGTTGGGAAGATCCCCTGGAGAAGAGAAAGGCTACCCACTCCAGTATCCTGGCCTGGAGATTTCTATGGACTGTATAGTCCATGGGTTGCAAAGAGTCAGACTAGACATGCCTCTTTCACTTTCAAACTTGAGTCCACTGTGTTATTTTGGCAGTAACCTTTAACTTATTTCCTACAATCAAGCAATAATTAAAAACATATAAGTATTTGTAATTAATAGTCATATGTCTATTTTCAAAGCACCTACTTTGTTCAAATTTTTGAGATTTTACTGTATATCAGAATGCTACAAATCTTATAAATAAGGGTTTAGTGTTTAAGTTTGTGGTATATTTTTGTCATTGATCATATCATAAGCCATATACCCTAAATTCATATCATTGAACTTAAATTTATTTTAATTCACTGGTTCAGATTAAAAAAATATTGAAATGTATTTTGATAAAAGTAACTTAATGACTTTCACAGGGATATATTTAACCTTTAAACCTAGTTCTCCCTTAATATTTGGGTGTTCTAATGATCTGCATTAGACTTTGCCATTATTTTAAGTAAATGACAGAAGGCATTTGTCAGCATCATAGAATTATCCATTTAAGATCATATACTCTTTAAAACTGAGTAAAATAAATATATGAAATCAGGAAAGTTATATTACTTTTATGGGTGTTCACGTCACATAATATATATAAGGTAGAATATTTAGAAAACATCAATATCAGGGTTTAAAGAAAGTCAAAATATTTGTTTTGTTAAAGGATGGTTACAAAGGAAAGATGAATTGATAATCTTTCAGATGGTTGCAATAAATAACTTTTGCTGAGTGATTCTAATGTGCAAGTGATTCTAATGTTCTGAGAATTTTTCATGGGTTAACTCAATACAACTCTTTTATGAGGGAGCTACTTTTAATATCCTCATTTCACAAACAAAGAAGCACACACAGCATGGTTAAGTAACCTGCTCAAGGTCACACAGACATTAATGTGGGGGAGCTGAGACTGAATGCCAGTCAAAGGGCTCCAAGGTTGGCCTTACCAAGCACCACAGTTTACTGACTCTTTGGAGCCAACACACCACTAGCATCACTTCTGGTTGCTTTTCCAGAATGCAGACTTTTTTCATTGTTGTTTTGCTTTCTTTAATTTTTTTCTCTTTTTTTCTAAGTAAAATTAGAGTAAAGAACAGAGTAACTCCTAGATTTACTTTAGTATTTAGTATTTAAATACTTAAAATACTTTAAGTATTTTTCTAACTTAAAATTATAAGTTAGAAAATCCAAGAAATATTAGACAACAATTGCAATTTTATTTTTTAATATTTTGTTTTAAGAAAAGACGACTGTAGTATTTCAAAATTACAGTACCATTCAGTTACTAAAATGACTACCATTTATCAGAAATGTACCATCTTCTAAGAATCATCCAAGAAAATGATCTCACATATGATTAGGCTTTTCGCAAATATAATAAATAAGTACAATAAAAGGATCATGAGCCTTATAATTTTTAGAAATATGACTTCTTAAATATTTTAGATTTGATTTAGGAGATGGAAGATTACTATTATTTTAAAAACAGTATTTCACTCTTTAAATTTTTCATAATTATTCTAAATTAATATTATGCCAAATTCATTTTCTATATTGGAACTATAAAAAAAAAGGAGCCCCACTGTAAATTTTAAACCTTCTTGATAAAAAATGCTTAATGAGGTCTTCATATTTAATAAGCTAGCAAATACTGTAGACTTTCAAGAAATTAATTTTCCACATATTTGCATACTATATAAATTATTTCACCATGATATAATGAGAAATGGATAGAGTTTTCTTCAGTGCAAGATCATCAGCAAAGCCTCTGTTGCATGTTCACAGTGTGTTAGGTGAAGCTCTGCTTCTTATCATCACTATCTTAGGGCCCAATTTTTTGGTGCTGCCTCTTCTTGGAAATTTTCTAGCTCTTAAGACAGAGGGAAAAGGGAGTCTTGACGACATGAATCAGTTCTTAATCTCTGAAAAGTGACACATATGCCACTTTTGCTTTCATTGACTTGACTAAAGTTACATAGCATTCTGAGCTCACTAAGGGTGGGATGTACAACTGTTTACCCTAAGAAGGTTTTCCAAGTTGTGTAGTGAAGGGAAACGGAAAATGAATGTGATCTCTGTAGAGGGGTTAGTGACAAACCTGGACTTAACTGAGCACAGTAGTTGCTAAACAAATGCCAAAGTAAATTTGTTTCTATATTAGAAGCATTTTCTTGGGAAGATCTTTAGAAAGTCTAAGGACACTCAAGATAAAGCCAACTATTTCCTCAGGAGGAAGCCCTGATGACCACCAGCAGCAGAACTGCACTGCTTAGATCTGTCTCCTGGATCATCCAACGGTGATGGGCTATCAGCTTGCACATGCTCTGATCTCCTTGACTCCTTAGCTACACATTAGACAGTATTTCTTGGTTACCCACAGAATACTACTGAAATTATCCTACTCATTAAAGTCATAGAGAAAAAAATGTTACTTCTGAGGCTTGGGTCCATTTTCTAGGTTATGAGTATCTGTGGTTGATGGGCATAAAAGTACTTCCAAGTTTCATCTCTGCCTTCAAAGTTGTACCACAAACAAATACACACAGGATTCTAAAAATATACTGGATATTTTCTTTCTGTCTCCTCTCTTTATTTCCTTCTTTGCTAAGCAAGAATAACATCTATTATATAATGCAAAATACTAATAAAATTAGGTAAGCACTTTTCTATATATTATAGGAATAGAATGCATGAAATCTAGAATAAGTGAGAGAAAAGCAGAGATCAACTTTTAATAGTATAAAATATTAATGATCAATGTCTTTAATGACACTGTCAACCTACTTATATTTAACTTATATTACCTTAAAGTTTTTAGGACTTTTTTTTCTTTTCTTAGCCATAAATACTGTTATTTCTATTTTCTTTGCTATAACCCCTGCTACCATAGATTATTCCTAGTCAAAGGTAACTCTTCTAGGTCTTCAATGACAAAAATCAATAAAATCAATTTCTGTGTCAAAAATATGTACTAGTTTTATTTCATTGAAGTTGAACTGTTTGATATGTCAAAGATCACAAAGGAAAGATTAATTTTACATGAGAGCTTCTATAGCATTTATACCTTATAATGACTGTTGAAAATAGATATTGTAGAAAACTAGACTATAGTTATGAGTATATTTCAGCATGTAAACTCTTTGACAGTCCAACAATGCCACATGTATTATGACAAAGCACTCTATAACTGAGAGAAAAGGATAATATGGTTTCAGGATATTTTAGCCAGAAAATGTAAGAAGTTGCTACTTCTACAGATTAATAGTAATGTGTTTCAGAATCAGCACCATGGGATGAAGACTGCAGTTTCTGAAGAGAAGAAAACTAAAGTGCATTTATTTTACTACTGTGCAATGTCATGGATTTTTAAAACATTAGCCCATTCACCTACCAGGATGAACACTTGGTGTGATAAAGCAAGACAAAATTGCTTTTTCTCAGAATTGAACTGTCTCATGATAATGAAGTGAGCCTATGTACTGTGGGGAGGGCAAAGCGGGTGAGTCTAAGACATGCCTCTCAGTGGAGAAGAATCCTAGGTAAGGCTTGGTCATATGGAAGGCTGTGAAGCAGGAGGCAATGGTCACCCAGATGACAAAAAAGGATTTGCATCTAGATCTGAGGAGGGGGATGATTATGCACCAAATAAAGTGACCATTCTCTCCATGAACTCACAGATCCTCAAGGGTTCACCAGAAAAAGAGAAGTTCAACCTGTGTATAAATATGAAAGGAAACAAACATGATTGTAAGCAAATAAAACGCTAGAAATTTGTATAAATTTGGAGAGGAGCAAGGATATGATTTCAGTGGGGTGGGTTAAATGATTTCAGTGGTAAGAGTAAAATTCATCCATATCTCCAAGGGCAAAGAAAGACTCAAGAAATATCTGGTCTACTGTAGGAATGCTTATTCCCCCTATTACATATGACAAAGTTGAAACTTGGAAAAACTAAATTCCTTGCTTACAGTAACTTAGCTAGTACCTGAGAGAACTTGAATTTGGAAGTTGATCATTATGACCCATAGGTCCTTTTCACATTGAATATATGAAAATACAGGAGTTATATAAAATGTTTATAACATAAATATATGTGAATTTCTAATATAATCTGCATTGTTATTATAGTGACACCATTAAATTTATCTGTTTGGAGTAGAGAAACTTCAGTTTTCATTGGTTAAGTACCTACCCACACAAACACAGGTGCACACAATCATACGCAGTTTGAGAAATAGTGTTTCAGTATGTCTTTTTTAATGACAAATTGCCAAAACACAGCTAAAGACATGTGTCTATACATGTGTATTCTCAGTCACCTCAGTTGTGTCCAACTCTTTGCGACTTTATGGACTGTAGTCTGCCAGGCTCCTTTGTCCATGGGATTCTCCAGGCAAGAATACTAGAATGGAATGCCATGCCCACCTCCAGGGGATCTTCCCCAATCAGGGTTTTTATTATAATCATTTGTATCCATTGAGCATGATTACAGTAAGTCCCCTACATATGAAGCTTCTAGTTGTGAACTTTCAAAAGATGCAAACGTGGTTCATAGCAATACGAGCTCACCTCAGGAAACAAGAAAAAAATCAAATAAATGACCTTACTTTACACCTAAAGCAACTAGAAAGGGAAGAGATGCAGAAGCCTAGGTCTAGTAGAAGGAAAGAAATCTTAAAGATCAGGGCAGAAATAAATGCAAAGGAAACAAAAGTGACCATAGCAAAAATCAACCAAGCCAAAAGCTGGTTCTTTGAGAAGATAAATAAAATTGACAAACCATTAGCCAGACTCATCAAGAAACAAAGGGAGAAGAACCAAATCAACAGAATTAGAAATGAAAACGGAGAGATCACAACAGAAAACACAGAAATACATAGGATCATAAGAGACTATTATCAGCAACTATATGCAAATAAACTGGACAATTTGGATGAAATGGACAAATTCCTAGAAAAGTATAACTTTCCAAGACTAAACCAGGAAGAGATAGATAATATCAATAGACCCATCACAAGCACGGAAATTGAAACCGTAATCAGAAATCTTCCAAAAAACAAAAGCCCAGGACCAGATGGCTTCACAGCTGAATTCTACCAAAAATTTAGAGAAGAGCTAACACCTATTCTACTCAAACTCTTCCAGAAAATTGCAGACGAAGGTAAACTTCCAAACTCATTCTATGAGGCCACCATCACCCTAATTCCAAAACCTGGCAAAGATGCCACAAAAAAAGAAAACTACAGGCCAATATCACTGATGAACTTAGATGCAAAAATCCTCAACAAAATTCTAGCAAATAGAATCCAACAACACATCAAAAAGATCATACATCATGATCAAGTAGGCTTTATCCCAGGGATGCAAGGATTCTTCAATATTCGTAAATCGATCAATGTAATACACCACATTAACAAATTGAAAAATAAAAATCACATGATTATCTCAATAGATGCAGAGAAAGCCTTTGACAAAATTCAACATCCATTTATGATAAAAACCCTCCAAAAAGTAGGAATAGAAGGAACATACCTCAACATAATAAAAGCTATATATGACAAACCCACAGCAAACATTATCCTCAATGGTGAAAAGCTGGAAGCATTCCCCCTGAAATCAGGGACAAGACAAGGGTGCCCACTCTCACCACTACTATTCAACATAGTTTTGGAAGTCTTGGCCACAGCAATCAGAGCAGATAAAGAAATCAAAGGAATCCAGATTGGAAAAGAAGAAGTAAAACTCTCTCTGTTTGCAGATGACATGATCCTCTATATTGAAAACCCTAAAGACTCTACGAGAAAATTACTAGAGCTAATCAGTGAATATAGCAAAGTTTCAGGATATAAAATCAACACACAGAAATCCCTGGCATTCCTATACACTAACAGTGAGAAATCAGAAAGAGAAATTAAGGAAATAATTCCATTCACCATCGAAACAAAAAGAATAAAATACTTAGGAGTATTTCTACTTAAAGAATCAAAAGACTTGTATATAGAAAACTATAGAACACTGATGAAAGAAATCAAGGAGGACACAAACAGATGGAGAAATGTGCCGTGTTCATGGATTGGAAGAATCAATATAGTGAAAATGAGTATACTACCTAAAGCAATCTATAGATTCAATGCAATTCCTATCAAGCTACCAGAGGTCTTTTTCAAAGAATTAGAACAAATAATTTCTCAATTTGTATGGAAATACAAAAAACCTCGTATAGCCAAAGCAATCTTGAGAAAGAAGAATGGAACTGGCGGAATCAACCTACCTGACTTTAGGCTATACTACAAATCCACAGTCATTAAGACAGTATGGTACTGGCACAAAGACAGAAATATAGATCAATAGAACAGAATAGAAAGCCCAGAGATAAATCCACGCATCTATGGACACATTATCTTTGACAAAGGAAGCAAGAATATACAATGGAGAAAAGACAATCTCTTTAACAAGTGGTGCTGGGAAAACTGGACAGCCACTTGTAAAAGAATGAAACTAGATCACTTTCTAACACCATACACAAAGATAAACTCAAAATGGATCAAAGATCTAAGCATAAGACCAGAAACTATAAACCTCCTAGAGGATAACATAGGCAAAACACTCTCTGCCATAACCCAAAGCGGGATACTCCATGACCCACCTCCCAGAATATTGGAAATAAAAACACGAATAAACAAATGGGACCTAATTAAAATTAAAAGCTTTTGCACAACAAAGGAAACTATAAGCAAGGTGAAAAGACAGCCTTCAGAATGGGAGAAAATAATAGCCAATGAAGCAACAGACAAACAATTAATCTCAAAAATATACAAACAACTCTTGCAGCTCCATTCTAGAAAAACAAACAACCCAATTAAAAAGTGGGCCAAAGAACTTAACAGACATTTCTCCAAAGAAGATATAAAAATGGCTAACAAACACATGAAAAGATGCTCAACATCACTCATTATCAGAGAAATGCAAATCAAAACCACAATGAGGTACCACTTTACACCAGTCAGAATGGCTGCCATCCAAAAGTCTACAAGCAATAAATGCTGGAGAGGATGTGGAGAAAAGGGAACCCTCTTACACTGTTGGTGGGAATGCAAACTAGTACAGCCACTATGGAAAACAGTGTGGAGGTTCCTTAAAAAGCTGCAAATAGACCTGCCATATGACCCAGCAATCCCACTGCTGGGCATATACACCGAGGAAACCAGAATTGAAAGAGCCACATGTACCCCAATGTTCATCATTGCATTGTTTACAATAGCCAAGACATGGAAGCAACCTAGATGCCCATCAACTGACGAATGGATAAGAAAGCTGTGGTACATATACACAATGGAATATTACTCAGCATTAAAAAAAAATTCATTTGAAGCAATTCTACTTAGATGGACAAAACTGGAGCCCATTATCCAGAGTGAAGTAAGCCAGAAGCAAAAACAACAATACAATATATTAACGCATATATATGGAATTTAGAAAGACGGTAACGAGAACCCAACATGAGAGACAACAAAAGGAACACAGATGTATAGAATAGACTCGTGGACTTTGTGGATGAGGGTAAGGGTGGGATGATATGGGAGAAGGGCATTGAAGGATGTTAATTGTCATGTGTCTAATCAATCGCCAGCCCAGGATTGATGCTCGGGACTGGTGCAGCGAGATTTCCCGGGGGAGAGGGAGGAGGGAGGGAGGTTCTGGAGGGGAAGCATATGTAAACCCATGGTGATATCATGACAATGTATGGCAAAAACAATAAAAAAAAAAAAAGATGCAAACGTGTGTTCCCATGTCCAATCACATAAGCTGGTTCACATGTGTGATGTACATTGCTGACAAAGGTCTGCATAGTCAAAGCTATGGTTTTTCCAGTAGTCATATATGGGTGTGAGAGTTGGACCATAAAGAAAGCTGAATGCCAAAGAACTGATGCTTTCAAACTGTGGTGCTGGAAAAGATCTTTAGAGTCACTTCGATAGCAAGCAAATCAAACCAGTCAATCCTAAAGAAAATGGACCCTGAATATTCATTGGAAGAACTGATGCTGAAACTGAAGCTCCAATACTTTGGCCACCTGATGTGAAGTGCTGACTCAATGGAAAGACCTTGATGCTGGGAAAGATTGAGGGCAGGAGGAGAAGGGGATGACAGGGGATGAGATGGTTGGGTGGCATCACTGACTCAATGGACATGAATTTGAATAAGCTCCAGGAGATGGTGATGGACAGGGAAGGCTGGTGTACTTCAGTCCATGGTGTGGCAAACAGACAGACATGACTTAGAGACTGAACAGAAACAATACATTAAAACATAATATTGAAACCCAGAGACCATTTTTTTTTTAATTCCAAACAAAAACATGCCAAAGCATTTTCTGAAATCTAAGCCTGGTAATAATTAGCAATTAAATAGCAATGTAACTGTACCTTTCTTCTAAGTAATACAGGTATGGATTCTCTTTTATTATTGTTTTCCTTTTAGTCGTGTTACTGCTAAGTTCTTACAGCTTGGGAGGAAAGATTGAGAATGTTGTCAGGAATCTGACTCAAGGTGATAATATTAAAGAGAAGAGAGTCATATTAAGCCCTAATTGTGCTATTTGGAGTTAATTCATTATATTGCAATAAATATAAAGCTTAAGATTAGTAATGTTTTATGCCCTGAGCTATGTAAACATAGGGCAACATTGCCATAAGGTGTCTTTGGAGAGCTTTCTAACTGGTATATTCAGAGCTATTCTATATTCCCCTGAAATTTCTCAATTGAAGAAAATTATATATTCAAGTCTGTAAGGAGTACACAGAAAAGAAACAAACCTTTCCTTTGAGCATAAGCAGACTCATTTTTTTCAATATAATGTCAGTGTGCAGTTTTGCAGAATACTAACTCACATTTGTTTCAGGAGATATAGTTATATTGGAAATTCACAGAAACTCAGAGAAAACTGCTCCTAGTTATTCATTATATCAACATCAAAAGATATAGGAAGTACAGGAAGAATATAAAGGTATGATATTTGGTCCTAGGGCTATATATTTGAAATTTATGAAAAAGTATAATACATCTACTCTGAATATTGTTTACTTGTTTACTGGTCACATAACAACTTACCATTTCACTAACAGAGACATCAATCATACTACATGGCAGTTAATTTAATAACATTTAATTTTCTCACTTAAGATTACTAAGATAAGCACCTCAAAATTAAGTGCAATTTCAGTTCAACAGGTATTTTTTTCAACATGTGCATACTAAAGAAGGCATAATTTCAGCCGGATTGGGAAGAATAATTCAACACAAGCGAGGAGAAGACACTAAGGAAACAGATTCTGGGTCTGAACAAGTAATAATGCTCAACAAGAAGAATGAAAGCAAGATATTTCAAACTTGCTTCCTATTTTTTTATTTCCTTATTTTGTTTTTAAATGCTTATATATATCATGCCACTAAATAGTTTGTTGTCTTATAGAAATACAATATAAACCACAAATCTATAATATATGGTCTTACAGGGATACAATGCCAACCACATGTATCTAATATAGAATACTAAGTAGTGAAAGCAGGCTAAAATGTTTTGATGCTGAGGAAAGAGTGAACTACTTCATTTGGAAGATGAAAAAATTCTCATATATCACAAAGAATATAAATTTTCCTTCAAAGATAATTCAGACCTAATTTCTTGATCTGAAAATTAGCAGAAACAGAATGAAGAACGGCTTGGTGGAAGGCAATTGTGTATACAAAAGGATGGAGAAAATTGCCAAATATTCAGCCAAACAGCTTGCTCTTTCAAAGATATTCTTAAGGGAAATATTTGATTTTATAAAGTTAAATAATAATATTATTTTATAAAGCTAAATAATAATATTCAGGAGGTCTACATAGCACCAAAGTGTGGTCATTAAAAAAGAACATTGTAAGTCTACACAGCAACAGAATTTAAACTCCATTTTGAAGCACCCTGTTGTTTACTTACGTACAATCAGCAAACAGTTACACAAGATATGCCCAATTAGATATTTCTCTTGATCTAAAGGAAAGAAGGGGCTTTCCTGCTGGCTCAAAGATAAAGAATCTGCTTGCAGTGCAGGAGCCACAGAAGTTCCCCTGGGTCAGGAAGATCCCCTGGAGGAGGGCATGGCAACCCACTCCAGTATTCTTGCCTGGAGAATCCCAAGGACAGGGGAGCCTGGCGGGCTATATACAGTCCATAGGGTCACAAAGAGACAGACACGACTGAATCGCCCTAGCATGCATGCACACAGAGAAACAAGACTGAACAAGATAACCAGATTTTTGTCTCTCTTTGTGGAATTTATATTCTAACAGGAAAGAAGGAGAATTTCTATTTATACCATCCCTCCATTGTTTATTTGCCTGCTGATCTATACATGCATGTACGTGTGTCTGTACCTACTCAGGAAAGAAGATAAGTAGGCAATGTGAATTCAAATATTAATAAAGTATCCTTAAAAATAAAACCCAGCACTATTTACAATAGCCAAGACATGGAAGCAACCTATATATCCATTGGCAGAGAATGAATAGGGAAGACGTTGCACACATATACAAAGATGAAAAAAGCTGACTCATTGAAAAACACGCTGATGCTGGCAAAGATTGAAGGCAAAAGGAAAAGAAAACGGCAGAGGCTGAGATGGTTAGACAGTATCACCAACTCAATGGGCAGGAATTTTAGCAAACTCCAGGAGACAGTGGAGGACAGGGAAGCCTGGCATGCTGTAGTCCATGAAGTCAAAGTCAGATATGATTTAGTGACTTAACAACAATAAAATAATGAAATAATTCCATTTGCAGCAACATGGGTGGACCTAGAGATTGTCATATTGAGTGAAGTAGGTCAGACAAAGAGAAAGATTGCATGTTATCCCATATATGCAGAATCTGAAAAGAAATTTTACAAGTGAACTTATCTACAAAATGGAAACAGACCCAGAGACTTAGAGAACAAGGGATAGTTAGAGAGTTTGGAGTGGACATGTACACACTGCTATATTTAACATGGATAAACAACAAGGATCTATTTTATAGCACAGGAAAGTCTGCTCAATGTTATGTGGCAGCCTAGAGGGAAGGAGAGGTGGGGGAGAATGGATACATGTAGAAGTATGGCTGAGTTCCTTTGCTGTCCACCTGAAACTATCACAACATTGTTTATCAGCTAAATTCCAGTATAAAACAAAAAAATAAAATAATAAAATAAAATAAAATCCAAGTGGATGCATAGAAATTTTGGATAAGAGTTAAAGACTGAAGACATGAATGCATCTTGAGACTTGAATTATGAATAGAAATGAGGCTTTGAAAGACCTGAGGGGAGAGGACTTAGGCAGGGTAATCAAGAAACCTAGGCCCTGGGCCAGGAGGAGCTTTGTGTCCTGATAGAAGGGAAAAACAGGCCACGTGGACTCGAGCAGAGTAGACTTGGGTACAGATGACATGAGGGCCAAGATGGATGGAGATGTCCGATGTACCATCCTGGTAGATTGTTTAGTGAAGTTTGGAATTCACCCTGAACACTATTGAGAATTTATTGACTGGCTTGTGGAATAAACACTATTTTCTCACTAAATATATTTCGATCCATTTAGAATTATTTTTCTAACAAATCCTAAAAACAATGCTTGGGGAGCAATTACTTATAATGTTAAGTCATTCAAGTGAAGTTAACCTTAACTGCTGCATTATACTCATCTGCCTAGAATGCTGCCCTCTCAGCCCATCATCAATAACTGATATTCTGCTACCTGTTATTTATTACCCAATATCTTCTTAGAGATTATGTCTCTGTAAGACTACATATCTTTCAACATATTTATCTTAATTTTAATAACAATTTTTAGCTTAATGATTTAAGGTTTCCACCCCCAATACGAAAGCTCCAGAAAAGCAGAGACTGTGTCAGTTACATTCACAGACTCTTCTCCATCCTAGGACCTTGAAGACAGTGCAATGTCAATAAATATTTATTGAGTGAAAAGCAATTCTCTTTCCCGTCTCTCCTAATTTTTTCCAGTCCTTTGTATGGGAGCTCCTGCTGTCTTTTTCTATCACCTTTACCTCTTCTTTTTTCTGTCAACCACCAATCAGTCAAGTGTTGGGGAGCAGGGGGCTTTTTAGCCTACTTTAAGTCAACTACCAAATTCAAAATCCTGGGTGATCATTCATACCCTTAACTTACTTGCATAAATCATTTTCATAAAAGGTATGTTTAGAGTGTGTGTGTCTGTGCTCAGTTGCTCACGTATAGGCTCATGTCTGACTCTCGGCGACCCTGTGGACTACAGCGCACCAGGCTCCGCTGTCCATAGGATTTTTCAGTCCAGAATACTGAAGAGGGTTGCCATTTCCTCCTCCAGGGGATTTTCCTGACCCAGGGATCAAACCTATGTCTCTATTTAGAGAACACATCAGACAAATTAAGGCCTGAAGGAGGAGGCAGATACTAATGAAACAATCCGATAAAATTCCCTGGCCTCTAGTCCATGTTAGCTACTCTACCACAGACACTGCCCTGAGCTGCTCCACTTCTGAAACTGTACTTCCAATTCTGATTCCCAGACTGTAAATCTAGGCCTTCCACCATTTTTATTCTGTTAGTCCTGCTCAACCAATACATTGAGACATCTAGCTGTCAGCTTTGGCTTTTACTCTAGAGGACAGCTTTGTTCCTGGGTTTACCCCAGTTTTCCACTTCATAACCCCTGGCACTTCTCTGTTTCCTTAAGTTTTATCCCCTTCAACTCTGCTTTAGCCACACATGCTTGGTAAATCTTAACCTGGAATATATTTTTGTATCTTTCAGTCTCTAATTCTATGACAGCAGTTGAACTTTCCTAGAGAAAATCCTGTAAAGGCTTTAATTAGTGGCTTTGCAAATTTGTGGTTTCCAATCTCCATTGGGAACAATGTACAAGACATGCTATGTGCCCCTTGTCAGATCTCTCTCTCATTTCCACTCTCTCCAGGAATCTTTCTTAACATTGTTTCCTAGTCTCTTAGCAGATGATATTGCTTTATGTTTTTGGAACATTTGTCTGTCAAAAATAAAAGCCTTAACTTACTGCTCAGGTGCCAGCACATTTACCCAGAGCTGCAAAATGTCACTTCCCCTTCATTTCTACCCTACAGGAATGAGTGGGAACTTCTCATATCCTATTACCATTCTTATGATTTACACAATTACTAATTTACAAACCTCCAGAATATTTACTCTGCTCATGAACATTTCTCCTTGAATCATCACACTTTGCATCATGAGATTAATCTTGGGAAAATATATGTCATTGAGTTCCTTCCATGTACAAAAGCTTTCAGATATTTCTTCAAGCCTTTAGTAGCTTTCTCAATTCTCGCATCTATTTACTTAAAACTCTGTAACCTAAATCCCTGGTAGTTCAGCTGGTAAAGAATCTGCCTGCCATGAGGAGACCCTGGTTCAACTGCTGGGTCAGGAAGATCCCCTGGAGAAGGGATAGGCTACCCACTCCAGTATTCTTGGGCTTCCCTGATGGCTCAGCTACTAAGGAATCTGCCTGCAATGCAGGAGACTGGAGTTCAACCTCTGGGTTGGGAAGATCCCCTGGAGAAATTAATGGCTACCCATTCCAGTATTCTGGCCTGGAGAATTCCACGGACCATATAGTCCATGGGACTGCAAAGAGTTAAACACGACTGAGTGACTTTCACTTCACTTCAACCTAACTTCATGTTAACTATCTAATGTCGTTTTCTACAACTTTAACCTCAGTTCAATTCAGTTCAGTCGCTCAGTCTTGTCCAAATCTTTGCGAACCCATCGAATGCAGCACGCCAGGCCTCCCTGTCCCTCACCAACTCTTGGAGTTTACTCAAACTCATGTCCACTGAGTTGGTGATGCCATCCAGCCATCTTATCCTGTCATCCCCTTCTCTTCCCACCAGCATCAGGGTTTTTCCAGTGAGTCAGTCCTTTGCATCAGGTGGCCAAACTCCCAATTAACAGGCCTTTGTTTTCTTCCCAAATACTTGAATTCCAGTCAAGAGTCAGCTATGTTAAGTGAAGTGAAAATGTTAGTTGCTTAGTTGTGTCTGACTCTGTGAGCCCATGGGTTGGAGCCCATCAGATTCCTCTGTCCATTGGATTTCCCAGGCAAGAATACTGGAGTGGGTGCCATTTCCTTCTCCGGAGGATCTTTCCAACTGAAGGATGGAAACTGGGTCTCCCACACTGCAAGCAGACTCTTTACTGTGTAAGCAACCAAGGAAGATACCCACTAGATATTTTAAGGCATAGATTAACTGTCTGGAATAAAACAATAAAGGAGGTGGCCTGTTCCTTACCATTACTACACTTACAGCCCATTTGAAGGAGCAGATACATAGATACCATCAATTAAATGTTATTATATACAATTGTGAGGGCCATGGACCACATAGAAGGAAATGGTACCCAGAGTGAGGGGTTACATGGGGTACTAAAGAAGGCTTTGGAGATGAAATACCAATTACATTAAGAGCTACAGTATGAGAAGGATATCTTAAACAAAAGAGAGATGACAGTGAGGAATCAACAATGCAGGTAGTGCTTTTTTGAGATGTTAACAAGTATGTATAGAATATAAAATCTAGTTTGGTGAAGTGCAGATCTAGAGGTAGAGTTGGGGTGACAGATGAGGTTGAACAAGTAATTTGCTTATTGTCACCATGTTAAGAAGCCTAGATATTATAAAGAAAGCATGGGCATATTTGAAGAATTACGAAATAATAGGGTTAGATTTGACTTGTTATATACGTCAGTCTCTATACTGGCTTCAGGGAAGAGAGAAAGTCCAGGGGTGTAAAATGCAGGCAGAGAACTGAATTAAGAGGAATTCATATAAAAAGTAATAGCAGCATAAATCAGAGTAGAGGCATTGAGCCTCTAAAATACTCTACCCTGTGGATATATAAAAATTAACCATTCCCCTAGTTTTGTGCATTTTTATTCTGTCTGGTGAATCTCCAAAAAGTGAATAAAGTATAAACATTCCTTACATGTATTTGCCTTCATTTTTCCCAAAGAACATCTCATAACACTATATTTATGTGGCTCACACTACAAGAAATGCTGACAGAGTGTTGTTAAGCAATGAATAAATGCTCAGACACACACTCAGAATACAAGTTCTTACTTCAAGCCCAAGAGACCTTGATGGATATTATACATATTACTACCAAAAATCACAGTATATTTCTGAAAAATACATCTAAATCAATATCACAACCAAGTATGCTTAAGCATTATTTCTTCATTCAGTGTTTCATGTATTATATTTATAAATATTTGTGTTGCTAAGAAATCTTCCATTTTACTGGTTCTGCTAGAGTGCATTCTCTTTTCTTGTAAGAAATGCTAAATGATAGTTGGATGGCATTGCTCAAATTAGAATTATTCTCATTCAAGTATGGTAACAAAAATTCAGCAGGCCCCATTTTAGAAAAAAAAAAATTTTCAGTAGTGTTACATTTTTCTTGGGTAGAGGTTAACTCTTTCTTCTGGACTCTTATTAGAGAAGCAGGTGAAGGATTTTGTGGGCAAACTTCAATTCATCTCAAATAGTCTCTGAAAGTTGCTTTCTCACTTTAATTCTCTGATGATAAATGTGGTATAATAATAGTTGACAGCAAGATGGAAAGAAAATATATAAATACATAGAATAAACTACTCACAGACAATCTGATCAATGCATGTGTCCGTGGCTAAGAAATCATTTCTCCCTTGATGCAAATTTAGTTCATTCTATCCCACTGAAAAGTAATCTAACATCATTAGTTTTTCCTCACCTGGTAAAAATGACACAGCATATGCAACGGAATTGAATTTTCTTCTTTAGGAGGAACTGTAATACAGAAACCATATTACCTCTCAAAGGGAATGAATTCTTTATGCAAATACTTCCCATTTGATAAGTACTGTAGAGGCATTTTAAATAACTCATTTGATTATGTATAAAAAGTATGTCTTTGATAAATTTATGAAATATATTATTTTTTAAGTAGTGGCATTTTACCTTTGCTTTCAACTGGTTCTCAAATGTCATAATCCCTAAATGCACATAGATCTTATTTTATGAAAATCCCTACCCCTCATCTGTAACAAAGCAGTCTCTTGCTTTTCTGTCAATTATGTCACTTCAGCATTCCTATTTTAATGGAAATATAATTTCATATATTGTTATACTGTTATAGGTATATAAGAGAACAATAAAAAGATAGCTGGGAAATGGATGGTTCTATTTAGGGATAAATAAATGATCTTGTTAGATGTAAACAGTGAATAATGATTTATTCAACTTCATGATACAGTTTATGTCAGAAGATAGAAGAAGACCTTGGATTGTAGACTTATTTTTATTCCATGTGATAACAGATCAGGTTTGTTACATTAAGAAGTTGCACCATCAAAACTGCACAGGAGGATGAACATTTGCATTCAGGTGATGGAGGGAGTCAACACAGATAAACTGAAGATTCAGGAGAACAAGTAGAGGATGTTAACAATAGTTACAAACAGAAATAAGAATTGTTGAGAGATTTAATGGATGTGAGAGATAGGTAGCGGCAGCAGAATGGGCAGACTGGATGTGATACAAGCAAAGCAAAGAGGGCATGGAAAAATTCAGCCCAGGTACCTGGGATGAGAGAACATTTTCTAGTCCTTGATTTTAATGAGAAGTCATTTTCTTCATCCTCTCTCACTTTCACCTCTCTGGTCTTCAGGTGTGAGCTCTTTACCTTGTCTGTGACTTTATTAAGTGTAACTCAACAACCTCCTCACAGCACCACTCATCTTACAGAGAAAGCCTGCCTCTCACTCCTGCAAGAGCGGAGACTCTGCCAATATGGGGCCGGCTCATTCTGTGGTGAGGATTTTTAAGATCACTGGGCTCACAAACATAAAGTCATGTCTTTCAACCTTGATTTTATCAGTAGTGGGAAAAAACACCCTCTTTTTTTTTCCATTGTTGAAATTTTTTATGACCCAAGTCAGGAAAGAGAGTTCTATTTGGGTGGACCCACTGAAGACCCCAAGAGCAATATCAGCTTTTACATTTCTGTAGGTCAGCTTGATAGTGAACAAAGTACTTCATACTGTCTTTCATAAAAAGATCACTTCACTCTAAATCCTGAAATACCTTTAAAGTTATGTGGAATCTTTGGTGCACTCAAAGAGTCACTGAACCATGTTACGAAGAGAAGCAACATGCATTCCAGGTTCATTCTGACAGCAGGATGTAGTGGCAAGCAAGATTCAGAGTTACTCACCAGTTTTGGTGTCATGTGAACTAGACTTCAAATCCCATCCCTGACTCTTACTAACAGTGTGGCTACAGATAAGCCATTTAAGGCAGCCATTAGATCCCCAACCTCTGGGATCTAATGACTGATGATCTGAAGTGGAACTGATGTAATAATAATAGAAAGAAAGTGCACAATAAATGTAATGCATTTGAATCACTCCAAAATCATGCCCCCACCAGTCTGTGGAGAAATTGTCTTCTATGAAATTTGTCCCCAGTACCACAAAGTTGGGGACCACTGATCTAAGATATGTGAAGCTCAGTTTACCCATCTATATAATGGGGATCTTTTGGCTTACAGGTTGCTGTGAGGGTTAAATTGCATAAGTGCAGCACAGAGTCCAGAATATAAATTAAAGAGAATGGTTAATAATGAGTAGGTGTCAGGCTTAATGTTGGAGGAAATTTAGGAAGCTTATGCAATAAATAAGAGTGAAAATATTCTAAAGTTTTAGCAAGGGTTAGTAGCAAGTTCAGTTTCAGTTGTACCATGTTTGTAATATTGGTGAAATAGCTCAGAAAAGACTTCTAGCAATGATACAAAGGGTAAATGATATAATTTCACAGGAACCACAGATATCCAGAGATGCACAAAGATATGGGAATAAAATCTACTGATTCACATAAGTGAACCGAGGAAAAGAGCATAAAATGAGATAAGAATTAACACTGTTCCCTGGAGAAGACATATTTAGCATTTGAGAAGCAAGAAAGAGAAGTCAGAAACAATAGCTGAGAAGAGAACCACAGAACAACATATTCAAGCAAAATAAGATGAGCAAGTGTCAATATAATAAGGTGATCAGTGATACAAATGAGTTTATATACAAAACAGAAACAGATTTGTAGGCATAGAAAACAAATGTAAGGTTACAAAGGGGAAAGCTAGGGAGGAAGAATAAATTAGGAGTTTGGAATTAGTATATATACAGTATTCACACTACTATATATAAAATAGAAAATCTATGGTGACCAACTGTATAGTACATGGAAATACATTTAATATTTTGTAATAACTTGTAAATATGTATATGTATATATATATATATATATAAAAATACAAATAACTGAATCATGTTGGTGTACACCTGAAACCAACACAACATTTATAAATCAACTATACTTCAATTTTTAAAAAAAGGTGGTCAATAGCTTTTAAATATCTCAGCAAGAGCTATCATGGTAAGCTGGTAACCTTCAATATCCTTCATAGATTTAGTGAGGGTTTAGTATCCTTCATAGAATTTATTTTTTTTTCTTCTTTTTTTTTTTTTATTAGTTTTGCCAAACAATGACATGATATCACCATGGGTTTACATATGCTCCCCCTCCAGAACCCCCCTCCCTCCTCCCTCCCCCCAGGAAATCTCGTTGCACCAGCCCCGAGCATCAATCCTGGGCTGGCGATTGCTTAGACATATGATAATTAATATGTTTCAATGCCATTCTCCCATATCATCCCACCCTTTCCCTCATCCACAGAGTCCACGAGTCTATTCTATACATCTGCGTTCCTTTTGCTGTCTCGCATGCTGGGTTCTCGCTCGTAGAATTTAAAGTTAATTGTTGTCCTAAAGATTATCAGACGATTTGTAAGACAGCTACAAAATTATTTGGTGAAATCCTAGGTCAAGGAATGACAACACTTTACGTTATGCATGAGAGTAAATAAAACCATGCATTCAATGATATGTGCAAAAGCATTTTTTTTCCTCATTCACTAATCTAATGATAACCTCAATAAATTATTTTAAAGCATATTTCATGATAATATATCAGGTTATCAAGAGCCCTGATATGACACAGAATTAATGAATGAGTGCCTAATTATTGCAATGTTGCAATACCATAGTTTGTTTTCTTGAGAAGCTATTTCTGTAGTTTTTCAAGCATTATGAACCTATTTTGTTCTAATTTAAATCACAAATGGAAAAAAGTGTCTTTTGACCTATAAGAATACACTTTCTCTCTAGTTGCTAGACTAAATTGAAACTTAACATCTACAAACAGTTTTTAAACTCAAGTTCTTTTGCTGCTATGACTGAAACACATTGAACATGAATAGGAAATTTTTCCCAAGAACAGCTGATGGACCCTTACTTTTAACTATTGCAAGTCTCTCTTCTGGCCCACCATGTGAAAGAGACTTTCTCCCACAATGTATAATTCAGAGAAAATAATTTAGTTTAAAAAAAGAGGATTGAGCAGCTCACTGGGGCAAATTGTTTTGGGTATTTTAAGTACTTTCAGAAATGCTGTCTGTTGGAATAAAGGTGTCCTTCTAATTCATATAGAATTTAAAGATTATAGAGTTAAGATTAGTTTATCCCCAGAATGATGGCTCCCTTTTAAAAATTACATGCTGGACATTTTCAAGTTCCAAATATAATATGACTCCAATATCCCCAACACTATTTTCTCCAGGATATCAGGCAATTTTTGTGTATTTTCCTTCTGGAAATTTACCAGAACACTTCATTAAAAAAAATAATAATAAACACAAAACATCCTGCCTTCTTCTTAAAACTCATTCTTTTCAGGCATCTGTGACACATGCCTTTTCTGATTTTTCTCTTTTCTTTCTCTCTCCAGACCTAGATGTTATAGCTACTATTCCATTTGCATGTTTCACAGTGTTCAAAACTGAACACTTGATATATTTCAATTTCAGTAAATGATATCACATTCTTATTTGCACATAAGAGAAGTTCTGGAGTTTTACTTTTTTTTTCCCCTTCTTATTTTTACCTAGAATCAGAGTTCTGTCATTTCTGATCTCTATCTGCGTGTCAATACCTACTTCAAAACCCCGTAATCTCTTATTTTGTCTTCAACAGATTTTAACTAACCTCTTCTGCAACCTAATATTAGAGTGATCTTTCTTTAAAAAAAAAGAAAAAAAAACAACGTTGAACTTTATCACTGAAAATATTTTAGTCTTTGCTGATTGCACTTAGGATAATATTTTAAATGACTTTCCTGATCTATCAGGCTCTTTTTGACTTTGTCCTTGCCCATTTCTACAACTTTAATGCAAACTTCTTAGCCCACTTAACTTACATTGTTTTGAATGTGTTTTGTTTCCATTTGTCAAATCTGTTGCCTCATATTCTTTCTGTAGTATCAGCTTCTTAAGACAGAGACTGGGCCAGATCAAAATTTTGACACTCAGCACATACTGTCTAAAAAATGAGTGCATATTTCAGAATAGCCTATTTTGGATACTAAAATGTAGTGAACAAATTCATATATAAAATGGCTTTAGTTACATATACATTTTATTCCTATATATGAAAGTGTTTTCACTAATTTTCTAAAATCAAGTTGCTATTTTCTGCCATTTGGACTAATACAGTATCAAGTCATTTTGCAGATGAGGAAATAAAGGAACAAAAAGAAGTCTAAGGAAATAATTAATTTTACATTTAGCACTTTATCTTTAAGGTCTTTCTGGAAGAGAAGATCATGAAAGAAGGTGTCAAAAATGACTTGTCTCTCTTGCTTGCCTTTGAGAATATTTAAGTTTATATTTAATTCAGAAGAAGAGAGACAGAAATAGAACGTTGTACTCTGGGCTACAGTTTCAAACCTAACCCCTTGCTTTATCATTTGAGGGCATTTATCAAAGTTCCTCAGTTCCATACATGAACATTTAATATTTGTGTACATATGCACTGTGTAGTATATTCAATATCATTTATTTGCATGCTACTTGATATCTTGAAATTGTCTTTTAATTATAATACATTTCCCTATGTAAATCATACACTTAGAATGAACACCCTTAGTAATATAAAGTATTAATATATTTAATTTGCCAATATCTCAAATCATTAATTAATTTAAAGAGTACTTTCTATGTGACAGACTCACATATTTGAGCAAATTATGCAGGCAATTTAAAAGTGAAGGCTTGCAAATATTTTAAATATGTTTGGAAATTATGTTCAACTTTTGAACTTATCAAATACATTCAAAATTCTATATATACATGTATGTGCATATATGTTTTAAGTATAAATATTTGGATATTTCATAAAAAATTAAACTAATACAGTTAATGTTTGAGAATGTAAAAAGTAAATGGCATACTCAAGTGTTATTGTCTGAAAATAATTTGGCAAAATTGCTTATGAAAGAAAACAAGCAATATGTAATAGGAGCATTGGATGTCCACAAACTCTTGTTTAAAGCAAGTAATGAAACCATAACCTTAGTAATGAATTCAAAATACAGAAAAAAAAAGTCACACTATAAGATGTTTACTCCAGGATTTTAAAATTAAATGTTGAACAAAGTGAAAGAAATAGTACAAATTTCTGTTTATAGTATGCTCACAACTGCATTATGTAAATAAAAACTGCACCAAAAGAGGTTGAAGGTAACCAATTCAAAATTAAATAAAGTACATGTATTTTTAGAATAGCACAATTGTAACTAATTGGCTTTTTTCTTTAAGTTAGAGATACTTATATAAAGATAGTGTTTGAAACGAAACAAGGAAAACATCATGAAGCTAGTCTTCCATTTTTCTTATTCTATTCATCAAGGACCTCCACCTTTGACCCCCACCTTCAGTCCATCTTGTTCTCTTTTTCTCACTTATTTTTTTTTCTTTTTCTGGTATTCATTTATCAATATCAATGAGGTGGTCAAGCCAAAAACATAAGCTCCACCTTTTCCTTCTTCTACTATCTACACTTTATATCTCTTACAGATTTAATTTGTAAATCTCTCTAGAACTTGACCTTTTCTTCAAAATCATGGATGTTGTTTTAGTTTAACTTCTCATCAGCTTTCGCCCAGTTGTGTCTGAACATGCTTATCATTCTTATGGATGTTCTACCTCCTTCAAAAATTTAATTTCCATGATATTGTCAATGTGATTTTCTAATAACTTGGTGCTGTTATTAGCTTTTTGGTCATATTCTTTCAATGACTATATCATTAACTGGGCAACTATATAAACTCATTAGCATGATGTAAGTGGTTATATACTGCCTCTTCAAATACCTTACCTAAAATAAAACGAATTGCTGTAATTTCTCAATGCAGCAGCACTCTCTACAAGTGTGTTCATTTGTAAACACCTGATCCCCTTCTCAGTGTGCCCTCTATGGACAAGCCTTTGGATCCATCCCCGGCACATTTATTCATCTGCTCTCAGAAACAATCATCTCCTTTAGCCATCGTCTTTGAGTCTCCTGGACAGATATTGACAGTGCTACCCTTGTATTCTGAGTTATCCCATGCAGAAACTATCCTACTGTGAAAAGACAATAAATGATGTTGATTTCACTGAGCAGCGATTAGGGAGAATGCAGGAATGTGTGCAAATGTTTTAAAACATAAAACAGGTATTCAGTGAGTTATTTACATTACAGAAGAGAATTATTAATATATAGAAGTTATTAGAATATTGGCTTCACATTCAGGCAGATCACAGATTACTTGTTGTGTGATCACCACAAGCTTCTTAATCTATGAGTCTCAACTTTTATTTAATTTTTTTTATCAGCAAAATAGGAACAATACCCCTCTTGTGACTGTGGCTGACTCCCATCCCACCTAATTTCCCAGCTCTCAGTGCTGAGTGTTCTAACAGCACAGGTTCTCATCAAGGGTGATTTTACCTTCTAGGGAATTGTCAGCAATGTCTGAAGACCTTTGGTCTTCACATCTTGAGAGTGTCACTGGTGTTTAATAGGTATAAATCAAGAATGTGGATAAACATCCTACAATGCACAGGAAAGCCCTCCAGTACAAACAGTGATCTGACTCAAAGAATCAAGAGAGTCAAGCTGAGAAACTTTGGTCTAATAACCAGTCATGTATATGACTGAGCCAGTTTTAAGACACCAGAGCCTGTGGCACCCTCCCACAGGTAAGCATCAGTCTAGTATGTGCTCCCCAGAAGACTCAGTGGTAAAGAATCTGCGTTCCAAAGCAGGAGATTCATGTTTGATCCCTGGGTCTGGAAAATCCCCTGGAGGAGGAAATGGCACCTCCAACCAATATTCTCACCTGAAAAATCTCATGGACAGAGGAGCCTGTCAGGCTACAGTCCATGGGGTCACAGAGTTAGACACAACTGAGCACATATGTACGGTGTATGGCTTAAATTGATTTAATTGTGCTTAAATGTAGAAAGTTATGTTTAAATGAGGAGTCTCCATCTCACCCTCTCCAAACCTCTCCGCTTCTTACTAGTCTCTTTCTTCCGCCTCTACTTATTTATTTTCCTCCAGTTCCTACCCTGTCTTGAGAAGAGGCCATACCATGTGCTCAGCATCCAGTGCATAGTGTGGTATCCGGCATATGCTAATTGACATATGAATGGTAAGTAACTGTTTAATTGCTTTGTTTTTATGCTTGTCTTTTCACAAAACAATAAAGGATATTTTCCATTATAAATATGAAATATTATTTGCTCATTCACACATATAGTCTGATTCAAAGACATGCACGTACACACACACACACACAAATATCTGGCTTCAACGTTGGTCCTGTCTGTTTAACATTGCATCGTGGTGTCCATGCATCATGGATTTTTTTTTTTTTTCTGTTAAGCCATATAGCAGTGTATTCCAAGTGCCTGGAGGAAAAAAATATCTGGTGTATACTTGGCTCTCAATAAATTCTCAGCGACTGAATAACTATCTCTAATCCTTCTGAGCCATAATGATTTCTAAATAATACTACTTATAGGTGCTCAATATACATTAATTCCTTTCTGTCTCTATTTTTTCAAACAATTATCTGGTAGAGAAACATCTCAGACAGCTGGATAATAATCAGTGGTCACATAATGTAAACAAGCCTCAAAAGAATGACAGACACAGAATAAAATAAACCTCAATCTGTTAAGATGCCTTAATAATGTGGAGATTTGTTTTAAATCGGAAATTTCACTTAAAAATAAATTATAATTTAATATATATTTTTTAAAAACATAGCCACTCTTTGAAAACCATAGTGTGAGTAAAGAAATATTGTCTTCACATTACTTTTCCAAGTCAAGAATTGACTATTATGTGAATATCTGATTACTCTTTTAAACAAGTTATGCACAACTATCTGATCTATAAAAGCAAATACTTTTTGAATGAATTATTATTGTTTGGTCTTATAAAATTTTATGACATTCATTAACATATACTACAGGTATTAATACAGATTTACCTTACATAGTAAATATAAAACATAACATAGCTGCTAGCATACTAGTCTGTTTATCTTTGCATTGTTATTAATTTTCCGTAGACTTAAGTACCTTCAATTTGCAAAACTCAAGAAAAAAGATTTGTTTGTTCTACAGACTAGAAAATTCTTAATTTATTGAAAATTTGGCATTTAAAATTTTTATTTGCAAATTTTAAAATCTATTAGAAGAATCACTGAAATTAAGATTGTAAGTTAGCCACAATTTTCAAAATGTAGCGCAGTAAAAGCAACAATTACCTAATGTGTTGTATAAAACAGTTATGCATATATTTCCAAATGTAATTGTCATGACATTTCACAGTGCAAGGTACACAAGAATTAACATTCTACAATTGAAATGAAAAGAGACAGATATCACACGTTTGTTTAACAAATGCTGGTTTAAGTCTTATTTGACCCTATGCAAAGAGTTCTCCGGCTTCTCAGGTAGCTCAGCTGGTAAAGAATCTGCTTGGAATTCAGGAGAACGTGGTTCGATTCCTGGGTCAGGAAGTTCCCCTGGAGAAAGGACAGGTTACCCACTCCAATATTCTTGGGCTTCCCTGTTGGCTCAGATGGTAAAGAATCTGCCTGCAATGCAGGAGACCTGGATTCAGTTATTAGGTTGGGAGGAGGGCATGGCAATCCATTCCACTATTCTTGCCTGGAGAATCCCCATGGACATAGAAGCCTGGTGGGCTACAGTCCACGGGATCTCAAGGAGTTGGACATGACTGAGTGACTAAGCACAAGAGTTCATTTTCCAAACCAGTTTATTGTTAATATAATGAATATGTAAACTGAAATTATGACCAAGCAACAGGTTTGAATCATGGCTTTTGCTTCTATTAACAGTGCAAGTTTGGACAGGTTACTAACATCACTGATGACATTTCTCAGGTGGTGGAATGGGATGATCATACTGTCACCCAAAGTATTTGCATGAAACTAGTCCTTTGATTCAAAGAAAGCACACAAAGAAGCATCTGGCATGTCATAAATGCACAGTCATGAAAACTATTAATATTCCAATGATCATTATTTCAGTAATAATCATTTCATTAATGGTCATATAAAAATTAATTTTAGCCACTAACATGGTATGGTTTATACATTTTACAACTACATTATTTAATTCACACCTAACTATATTGCTTATGGGCTTCCCTGGTGGCTCAGAAGTTAAAGCATCTGCCTGCAATGCAGGAGACCTGGGTTTAATCCCTGGGTTGGGAAGATCCCCTGGAGAAGGAAATGGCAACCCACTCCAGTCTTCTTGCCTGGAAAATCCCATGGACAGAGGGGCCTGGTGAGCTACAGTCCACGGGGTAGCAAAGAGTCGGACACAACTGAGAGACTTCGCTTTTTTTTTCTATATTGCTTAGTAGAAAAACAAAGTTCACTGATTTCCAGAAAAGTCTTTCATAGCCTAATGTGATGTCTTTAAGAATGTTTCCATTCAAGACCTTTATAAAATTCTACATACCAAAACTTCTGTTTCAAAAAAAAAGATTCAGGAAGTCTAAGCAAGTCTATACACTATTTAATATATGTATGTATGCATACTATTGAACCAGGCATTACCTTGGAGATACTGTGGCTTTGATTCCAGACAACCACAGTAAAGTGAATACTGCAAATAAAGCAAGTCACACCAATTTTGGGGTTTCCCAGTGCATATAAAAGTTATATTTACACTGCACTCTAGTACACTATCTGTAATAGCAGCAAACTCCAGGAGATAGTGAAGGACAGGAAAACCTGGTGTGCTACAGTCCATGGGGCTGCAAAGAGTCAGACATGATTTAGTGACTGAATGACTGATTTAGTGACTGAATGACGAACAGGAAAGAAAATGCTAACAAGTATCTGAGCCTTCGGCGAACTGTAATCTTTTCACTGGTGGAAACTATTGCCTTGATGCTGGTGCCTGCTGGCTGTTCAGGTTAGTGTTGCTTAAGGTTGGGGTGGCTGTGGCAAAGTTCTAAAATAAAAAAACAATTAAGTTTGCTACATAGACTGACTCTTCCTTTCAGGGGCTAGTTCTCTATAGCATGAATGCTCTTTGATAGCATTTTACCCACATTAGCATGTCTTTCAAAATGGGAGTCAATTCCCAAATTTTGAAAGAGCTTTATTACTTTTAAAGTTTATATAATATTATAAATTGTTATTTCAATAATCTTCACAGCTTCCTTACCAGTAGTAAGTTCTATCTCATGAAATCCACTTTCTTTGCTTATCCATAAAACACAAATCCTCATCCATTAAATTTTCATCAGTCACATCTTTAGTTTACTCTTCTAACTCTAGTTCTCTTGCTATTTCACTGCATCTGCAGTCATTTCCTCCATCGAAGTCTTAAACCTCTAGTCATTCACAATGGATGGAGTCAAATTCCACTCTCTAATAAATGGTGATATTTTTATCTTTTCCTATGACTCAGAAATGTTCTTAATGGCATCTAAAATTGTTAATTACTTGCAGAAGGCTTTCAATTTCTTTTGGTCAGATCAACTTAAAGAATTACTACATGGCAGCTGTTCAGTTCAGTTCAGTCACACAGTCACGTCTGACACTTTGCGACCACACGGACTGCAGCACACCAGGCTTCCCTGTTCATCACCAACTCCTGGACCTTATTCAGACTCATGTCAGTGATGCCTTCCAACCATCTCATCTTCTATCTTCCTCTTCTCCTCCAGCCTATAATCATTCCAGCAACAGGGTCTTTTCCAATGAGTCAGTTCTTCGCATCAGGTAACCAAAGTATTGGAGTTTCAGCTTTAGCATCAGTCCTTATAATGAATACTCAGGATTGATGGCCTTTAGGATTGACTAGTTGGATCTCCTTGCAGTCCAAGGGACTCTCAAGATTCTTCTCTAACAACACAGTTCAAAAGCATCAATTATTAGGCACTCAGCTTTCTTTTGGTTCAACTCTCACATCCATACATGACCACTGGAAAAACCACAGCTTTGACTAGATGGACCTTTGTTGACAAAGCAATGTCTTTACTTTTTAATATAATGTCTAGGTTGGTCATAGCTTCTGTCCCCAGGAGCAAGTATCTTTTAATTTCATGGCTGCAGTCACCATCTGCAATGATTTTAGAGCCCAAGAGCTCATATGAGCTCTTGGGTGACTGAGTGCACTGTCAAGGAACACTAATATTTTGAAAAGAATCTTTCTTGCTGAGCAGTAGGTCTCAGTAGTGGGCTTAAAATCTTCAGTTAACCTTGTTGTAAACAGATGGGCTGGTTTTGTTGTTAAAATATTGAGCATAGGCAGAGTAAAGTTAGCATGAATCTTAAGATCCCTAGGATTTTCAGAATGGAAAAGGTATTGACTTCAAATTAAAGTCACCAGCTTCATTACCTCTTAACAAGGGTCAGCCCACCCTTTGAAGTTTTGAAGCCAGAAACTGACTCTTCTTCTCTTGCTATGAAAGTCCTATCTTATTCCAATAGAATGCTGTTTCTTCTGCAATAAAACTTTGTTGTTTAATATAGCCCATCATCAATTATCACAGATAGATACTCTGGATAACTTGCTGCAGAATCTACATCAGCACTTGCTGCTTCAACTTGCTCTTTTTAGCTATAGAGATGACTTTTTTGAGTAAACCTCATGGACAAACTTCTGCGAGCATCAAAAGTTTCTTCAGCACAACTTCCTCACCACTCTCAGCTGTCATAGAATTCACGAGTTTTGCTCTAGATGAAGCTTTGGCTTCAGGGAATGTTAATGAGAACTGGCTTAAGTTAATGAGAACTGACTCATTGATAAAGACCCTGATGCTGGTAAACATTGAAGGCAGGAGGAGAACGGAATGACAGAGGATGAGATGGTTGGATGGCATTACCAACTCAATGGACATGAGCTTGAGCAACCTTCGGGAGTTGATAATAGACAGGGAATCCTGGCATGCTGTAGTCCATGGGGTAGCAAAGAGTTGGACATGACTCAGCAACTGAACTAAGGGAATGTTGCTACTTTTGTGAATTTCTATTCACACCACTAAACTTTCTCCTTACCTGCAATAACAATATTTTCTTTGTTACCATTTGTACGTTCGCTGGAGTAACAACTTTAATTTCCTTACTGTTTGGCACAAGAGGCCTAGCTTTTTGCCTATCTTGGATTTCAGTATGCTTCCTTCACTAATCTTAATTGTTTCTATCTTTTGATGTAAAGTGAGAGACATGCAATTCTTTCACTTGACCACTTAGAGACAAGGTTAGAGTTACTAACTGGGTTAATTTCAATATTGCTTTATCTTAGGAAATAGGGAGGCCTGAGGTGAAGGGGAGGGATGGAGTAAGAGTTGAAGGAGCATTTATTGGCTGCATTCTCCAACTTACATGGATGCTGTCATTGATGCCTCTAAAACAAACACAATAGTAACATAAGAAATCATTGATATCAGGTCACCATAACAAATATAATAATCATGAAATAGCTGTAAATATGGGAAGAATTACCAAAAAGTGACACAGAGACTTAAAGTGAGTAAATACTGCTGGTAAAATGGCATTGATAGATTTTCTTGATGCAGGGTTACCACAAACCTTCAATTTATACAAAATGCAGTATCTGTGAAGCACAATGAAGTTAAGTGCAATGACATAAGCAATGAATGTATATGAATGCTGTATCAGTTCTATAATTTCTATTTAAGACTTCATGTTTAGTGCATACATTTTTTGTTTTATCACATGTTTAATAACATATTTATTTTATATAAAAGAAATGATTAATAAATGTCATACATTAAAAATATTTATATATATGAAAAACACTTATTTAATATATCTATTGTTGTGATTATTCTCTCTTGTTTTCTTGATTCTCACTCATTTCTCTTGTCATTATGTAAAAATACATATATTTTATTTGGAGTTTTATTTGATGAAAAAATTTTTCTTCTTTCCAGTGGGATGACATAGAGACTTAAGGTTAACCTTTGTGCTACTTGCTCTTTCCTGGTGCCTGGTGGCATACTATCACACAAATACCATTTTAAATAAAATCACTGTGTGAGGTTTTACATACTGTGAGTATCATGTGAACTAAAGCCACTATCTCAGAAAAGATATTTTCAATTATTATTTTTAAGAGTATTTTCTTCTTACCCTCCTACTGCCAAGATTAAGATGGATAGTTATGGCTTCCTCTAGCAGTGGGCCTCCCTGGTGGCTCCGATAGTAAGGAAACTGCCTGCATTGCAACAGACCCGGGTTTGACCCGTGAGTCAGGAAGACCCCTGGAGAAAGGCACGGCAACTCACTCTAGTATTCTTGCCTGGAGAATGCCATGGATAGAGGAGCTTAGCGGGCTACAGTCCATGGGGTTGCAAAGAGTCGGACATGATCAAGCGACTAACATTTTCATTTTCCTCTAGAAGTAGACTTATTTCTATTTCATGGAGGTTATGCGTTTGAAAGTGTCAGCGTTAAGTGAGGCTGTTCTATCAGGTTCTCCTTTTATATAAAATTTCTGCTGAAAATATTCAAGCTCAATATGATTACGTTTGGCCATCAGTTGCTCATTGGCTGGTAGTTTCAAGGTCTTTGTTATTGTTGTTGTTACATAATTTTGGATTCTCACTAATAATTTGCTTTTGACTTATGAAGATTTTTTTTTCCATTTAACTGATTGATTTACTAAAGTGTTTCAAGCTTTATGTGACATTTGGTGGCATTATGTTTCCATTTGGACACTGGTTCATGGTTTATGTTATTTATTGCATCATACAATTACAACTGGAAGTCATTCTTTTTGTATTTTAGAAAATGTTCAGTTTATGTATATCTTCTTATTTCTAGTACAGCACTACTCATAAAACCGTGAAGATATGAAATTTATGATAAATTTGTTACAAATTAAATGTTTTAATAAAAAATACAAAATTATATACATAAATTCAAGCAAAAATGTGCTGATCCTTGAATAACATATAAAATGTAAAAATTGGCCTTGTATTATTAAATAAGATGTCAAAAACATTCTTAATGATATTTTTCTAGGCAAGCTTTAAGGCTCTGTTTTTAATATTTCATAGAATACATACACATCATTTAAATATTTTTTGCACACATTTTCTAGGTTATCATCAGGAGGACATCTTACAGTATGCTTGATCAATGAAGAAAATTTAAAAAGAGAAGATTTCAAGTAATGATTAGGGTAGTACTGTATGTCTTTCTATCACTTTTTTATTTTTGGTGAATAATTATCTCTCTTTGAATAGCACTCTAGGGTAGCTACAGTTCATATCTTAAGATAAATCCTAATTAAAACCAAAAGTATGTTATGCTACAATACAGAGTCAAAATTTATTGTCTTTTGTTTAAATGGCTAGTAATCAAATGTTAATTTTTTGGTAATGCAAATATTTTTAAAACCAAAGTTATTTACTGCATTAAATTTTTACAATAAAACCATCAGCATTCCTTCTGTATGCTACTGCAAAGGCAGTAATATGTATTATAAATAAGAAACATGATGGTTTTACTATTTAGATATAATTTTTTAATATTAAATATATATTTACTCAATTAGTGACAGAATAATTATATCTTCTTTAATATAAACATTTAAATGTTGTATATCCCACTACTTTTTTTTAAAATGTATTAATAGTATTTTTGTGTAACTTACCAAAAATTTAATCTGAAGGTCACTTTTAAGTGCACATATATTTTTATTTAAACATTTCTATACATATTTATACAGATTTATCAATCTATTTATAATTCTATAATCAACAGTAACATGAGTTATTTTTTTCCCCTTCCCTTTCTAGCTTGGTTGACATTACGATGAATACTATCATAATGGTTTAAGACAGCAAAATCTGTCACTTCGTTTCTTAACCACTTACAGCCTCCTACCTGGATCCCTCTCTTCTGTACAGGAGCTCGAGTGATTATTTTAAAATATAAGTCCATTCATAATAGTACCCTGGGCAGTGTTGCAGTGCCTCCCATTATGGATAATGCCAGACTTCTTAACAAAGTGTACAAGTCTCTGCAAAAACTCATCTCAGGCTGCCTCCAAAACCATCTCAGTAATACAGTGAATAACCTCCTAAAGACATGCAGTCTGCTTCTATCTCATTACCTTTCCAATCCCTCTACATTTTGCCTGAACTTTCTTTTTCTATATTGTCACATGGCTAGCACACCTCACTTCATTCAGTTCTCTGCTCAATCATCCTATGAGAGGAAACATGCCAAAAACTTCTTCTAAAAGTTGCATTCTTCCTCCAATCTTGAGATATTCCCTTATCTGTTATTCTTGCTTATACTTATCACTATTATATTTTAAATTTATTTATTCCCTTATACTCTGCTCTCTCCAACTAGAATGTTAATCTCATGGAAGCAATAGAACTGTTTTTCCTGCCTGGTTCTCTGATTATGAATACAGCAGTTTCTTAAGTGTTAATTTTCATTAGCCTTAAAGATTATTAACCCATGTCAACAGACATCCTTCTCAAGATCATTAATCACATCAGCAAAGACCATTTTTCTGCCTACAGTAAAGTCACACTTCTCATAGATTATGTTCTGAATATCTTTTGGAGGGCCATTATTATTTCTATTACATTAATTAAACACAAAACATAAATATTAAAAATAGCAAAAGTGAACATTGCTCAGTAGTGTCTGACTCTTTGCAATTCCGTGGACTATACAGTCCATGGAATTCTCCAGGCCAGAATACTGGAGTGGGTAGCCTTTCTCTTCTCTTCTCCAAGGGATCTTCCCAACCCAGGGATCAAACCCAGATCACCCACCACTGGTAAAGACGGATTCTTTACCAGTTGAGCCACAAGGGAAGCCCAAGAGTACTGGAGTGGGTAACATTTCCCTCCTCCAGTGGATCTTTCCAACCCAGGAATTGAACTGGGATCTCCTGCATTGTAGACAGATTCTTTACCAGTAAACTGAGCTATCAGCGAAGCCCAGAACTATTTAATCCTTGTCTTAAAAAAAAAAAATACATATTAAGCTAACACCTATACATCGTTAAATTGTAAAATGGCACGATCACTCTGGGAAACAATTTGGCTTTTTTCTTAATAATTTAAACACATACCTATAATATGACCTAACAAACCCATTCCTAGGTATTTATCTTGGAGACATAAAAAGTCATGTGTTCACTCAATCTGAGCACAGATGTTTATAGCTGCTTTATTATTATTTGCCCCAAACTGGAAACAATCTAACTCTCCTTTAAAAGGTGAGTGGATAAACAAACTGAAGTAATCATGGGACAGAATACTACTCAGTAATAAAAAGAAATAAACAATCCATTACCTAATGTAAATGAACCACAAAGGTATTATGCTGAGTGAAATAACCCAGTTTCAAATGGTCCCATACACTGTGATTCCATGAATATGACATGCTGGAAAAGGCAAAACTACAGAGAAAAATATGAGATTAAGTGGCTGTTCTCTGGTAGATGTAAGGAGAGTATATTACTGCAAACATTCAACAGAGGGATTTTTGAGGGAGCTAAGATAACTTCTCTTTACTTTACTATGAAGATGTTACACAGTCTGCCCATGTGTTAAAACTCATGGCACGTGCACCAAAGAGATGATAAAGGTAACTAAAACTCTGCAGATTTTTAGATTATCACCTTACAGTGTTCCACAATATAGTAATTGGTGATATTGCTAAGGAACTAAACTTAATTTTAACAACTGATTGGTTACAAGCAAATGATTTAGCAATTTAACTTATTCAGTCCATAGTTTGATAACTGTATTTCAAATCAACAATTTGTCATTTATTCAGTACATACACATAATGTTTTCATATTTTTCATAGTAGGGTAATATGCATATTAAAATATTATCATTAAACATTAAGACTTGGGGATTCAAGATACAGGTATACAAACAACTATACCACTCAATCACATTTACATTTTAGAAATCACTGTTTGAACTAATGATGAAATTTTCTGCTCCTGACATTTAACTCTGGCATATTTCTTGTTATTATTAGCTGCTTCTTATGACAGCCTGTCCCATTGCTCTAAATACCCTAGTGGGGAAAAACATGCACAAGTCCTGTCATTCTAGTAACAGCAGGAAGGGACTGAGATGACTACCTTGGGGGAGGAGGTTTGCTTTCATTTTATAAAAAACAAAAACAGAAACAAAAATACATATCCTCTTACACAGGCTTATCTCAGGCCATCTGGCTTCATTATAGTAATGATGTGCATGGTTCCTCGATTCTGAATACAGGAATTTCTTAAATGTTAACTTAATTAACCCTCAGAGATTATTTATTATACATTTGGTCAGGCACCTAGGGAATTTTATAAAATGGCCTCAAGCTAATAATTGATGCTCGTTCTTATATAGGTCAGACATTTTTCTTTCTGAACATTTAAAATACGTATTTGATCAGGAAATTTTAAGACAGAAATATATTGATAAAATGGCCTTACAAATTACCAAAATAGTACCTGATTTTTTTTATATTTGATTAAATGTAGTAAGTTAGATAAAAGTCCTTCTTTTACAGCTTTCCTTACCCACATCCTCTGTCCAACCTTTTCCAGATTCTTTTGAGCACCAGTAATATCTTTTTCCTCTTAAAAGACCTAAGCCAACAGTAAAGGACTTTAAGCTGATCACCTGTCTTATCTGAAATTGCTTCTTTCTAATTCAGAATTTTCTCAGATCACCAGTGACCTACTACTTGAAAACCATAAATCCTCAACTAATTCCTGACATTGGATTATCAGGAAACTTCATCTGTTGTACCAAGGCAAAAATTGTATTACTTGGAAAACAGAAAACATTCATACAGCTTTTGGCATCTCTTTTAACTAAGGAATTTCTTTTCTTATCCATTTGCTATTTTATACTTGTTCATCTTAACAGAACTATTAAAATAAGAATAAACATTTCAACCCAATTATATTATCTATAAATCCAAAGTGATCATGACAGTTCTTTGTTAAGTAAACATAAAGACTTTAAATAACAGTGAAAAAGAATACTATTTCCTATTTAGATAGATCAAAAATGCTAACTGAAACTAAAAATGATTTTAAAATATGTTTTATCTTTATTTAATTCCTCTACACACTTCCATTTCCATTTAGAGTGGGATAATCATTTTACAAAACCCAAATTATCTTTCCAATTCAAAAAGAGTCATAGTCACTTTACATGGTAGAACAGGCAGCAGTATCAGTAGAATTCTCTGATCATCCAAGTCTGAGGCTTATTGCTAAATGGTTCACTGAAATGTATAAATGGCTTGGTTTCTTTTTAACCTCCAAAAGACATTCCACCAAAATACTCATTTGGGTCAATAGTGAATTATTGATTTTCAATGAGATCATTGCTGAGGGATATATCTCCTCTATTTGTGAGTAAAGTTCCATTAAAGATATACTTTAGATGTTTAAAAAGTATATAATATTTAGGGGAGGTTGATTTCTTTCCTGTCTAAAACACAGTACTGCAGTTTGAAAACAATCAAAATATAAATTTTAAAACAGTGTGTATGGACTTCTGGCTTCCAGTTCCTCATGTAAAAGTTACCATTCTGCTTTAATGACAAGTAAAAAGCTGAATGGATTTAAACAAACAAACAAACAAAAACAGCTCTTCTTCAATCCATCAGATTTACAGAGCAAACTGCTGCACTGCTGCCCCAAGGTGGGAGAGACAAGTAAAGACTAGGAAATATGGCTGCCAAAGCAGAGACTCACCACCACTGGAACTACCTTGGGGACCAGTGCTGGAAAGATAAACCTGAACTCTAACTATGAATTACCAAGGCCCAGTGTGGCCAAGTCTGAGAGTTGAAAACTTCAGAGACACCCAATTATAGGGGACCCCCACACACTTTGGTGAGTTTTACTTCCAAGAGTTTTACCAGATTTTTGCAGTAAATATCAGAGAAAATTCTATTCATGCTTCCAGCTGGGGGAAGAGATACAAGTCACTTTAAAATTTGAGTTAGAACTTTTTCTTAAGGAGACCTGCCACAGGGGAAACTTTTAAGAAGACTCTAACCTGCTGGTGCTTTATTGGAGCTTAATTGATCTGGAGGAAAGGAAATGCCCAACTCTAGTCAGCTATAGTCATCCTGTTCCAAATAAGGGAGGGGAAAGGATACAGAAACACATGTGGGTTTGTCATATATAGCTTTTATTATGTTGAGGTATGTTCCTTCTATTCCTGCTTTTTGGAGGGTTTTTATCATAAACGGATGTTGAATTTTGTCAAAGGCTTTCTCTGCATCTACTAAGATAATCATCTGGTTTTTATTTTTTAATTTGTTAATGTGATGTATTACATTGACTGATTTGCGAATATTGAAGAATCCTTGCATCCCTGGGATAAAGCCTACTTGATCATGATGTATGATCTTTTCAATGTGTTGCTGGATTCTATTTGCTAGAATTTTGTTAAGGATTTTTGCATCTATGTTCATCAGTGATATTGGCCTGTAGTTTTCTTTTATTGTGGCATCTTTGTCGGGTTTTGGAATTAGGGTGATGGTGGCCTCATAAAATGAGTTTGGAAGTTTACCTTCCTCTGCAATTTTCTGGAAGAGTTTGAGTAGAGTGGTTGTTAGTTCTTATCTAAATTTTTGGTAGAATTCAACTGTGAAGCCATCTGCCCAGAGATAAATCCATGCATCTATGGACACCTTATCTTTGACAAAGGAGGCATGAATATACAATGGAGAAAAAACAATCTCTTTAACAAGTGGTGCTGGGAAAACTGGACAGCCACTTGTAAAAGAATGAAACTAGAACATTTTCTAACACCATACACAAAAAAAACCTCAAAATGGATCAAAGATCTAAGCATAAGATCAGAAACTATAAAACTCCTAGAGGATAACATAGGCAAAACACTCTCCAACATAAACCAAAGCGGGATCCTCTATGACCCACCTCCCAGAATATCGGAAATAAAAGCACGAATAAACAAATGGAACCTAATTAAAATTAAAAGCTTCTGCACAACAAAGGAAACTATAAGCAAGGTGAAAAGACAGCCTTCAGAATGGGAGAAAATAGCAGCCAATGAAGCAACGGACAAACAATTAATCTCAAAAATATACAAGCAACTCCTGCAGCTCCATTCTAGAAAAATAAACGACCCAATCAAAAAGTGGGCCAAAGAACTTAACAGACATTTCTCCAAAGAAGACATAAAAATGGCTAACAAACACATGAAAAGATGCTCCACATCACTCATTACCAAAGAAATGCAAATCAAAACCACAATGAGGTACCACTTTACACCAGTCAGAATGGCTGCAATCCAAAAATCTACAACCAATAAATGCTGGAGAGGATGTGGAGAAAAGGGAACTCTCTTACACTGTTGGTGGGAATGCAAACTAGTACAGCCACTATGGAGAACAGTGTGGAGATTCCTTAAAAAACTGAAAACAGAACTGCCATACGACCCAGCAATCCCACTGCTGGGCATACACACCGAGGAAACCAGAACTGAAATAGACACGTGTATCCCAATGTTCATCATTGCATTGTTTACAATAGCCAGGACATGGAAGCAACCTAGATGCCCATCAACTGACGAATGGATAAGAAAGCTGTGGTACATATACACAATGGAATATTACTCAGCATTAAAAAAAAATTCATTTGAAGCAGTTCTACTCAGGTGGACGGAACTGGAGCCTGTTATCCAGAGTGAAGTAAGCCAGAAGGAAAAACAACAATACAGTATACTAACGCATATATATGGAATTTAGAAAGATGGTAACGAGAACCCTGCATGCAAGATAGCAAAAGGAACGCAGATGTATAGAACAGACTCATGGACTCTGTGGAAGAGGGCAAGGGTGGGATGATATGGGAGAATGGCATTGAAACATGTTAATTATCATATGTGAAATCAATCGCCAGCCAAGGGTTGATGCTCAGGGCTGGTGCACTGAGATGTCCCAGGAGGAGGGAATCGGGAGGGAGGAGGGAGGGGGTTCTGAAGGGGGAGCATATGTAAACCCATGGCGGTTTCATGTTATTGTATGGCAAAACCAACACAATAATAAAAAAAAAAAAAGAAACACATGTGAAGTTTACAGCTGAGATGCAGGTGCATTAAAACACCAAGACTCAATTGCAGGACAATAGAATCTTTTCTTCCCTCCACACCTCACTACTGCATTATTAAAAACCTAAACCTAATTATAGCAGTTCCTTTCACCTGGTATATCATGTCTGGCTATCAAGAAAAAAATTACATGATTCTGAAATAAAAAATATACCCACTATTTTATGAGAAAGAGCAAGTATTATAATCACACATGGCAAGATTGTTGGAATTATCAGAGCAGGAATTTCAAATATGTATGGTGAATATGCTAAAGATACTAATGGATAAAGTAGATGACATACAAGAACAGATAGGTAATGTAAACAGAGGGATGAAAATTATAAGAAAGAAACTAAACTAAATTCTGAAGATGAAATACACGAACAAAAATAAAGATTGGCTTTGTTGGTTTTATTATTATACTGGTCAAGGCTGGGAAAAGAATCTCTAAGTTACAGAGTTTGTCCAAGACTTTGGGACAACTGCAAAAGGTGTAATGTCCAAGCAATGGGAACACCAGATATAGAAGAAAGAGAAAGGAAAAAATGACGGAAATCTCACCAAATCAATGACAGATACAAAGTTACAGAAACTCGGAGAACATCAAGGAAGATAACTCATAAACAAAAGCTAAAACAAAAAACAACTACACCTAGACATCATTTTCAAACTAGAGGAAATCAAAGATAAAGGCAAAATCCTGAGAAGCCAGAGGGAGAATAAACAACTTACCTACAGAGAGACAAAGGTAAGAATTACATTTGACAGTGCCTCAGATACATGCAAGCAAGAAGAGATCAAAATGAGACATTTAAAGAACTGGGAAAAAATATAAACCAATCTAGGATTATGTACCTTGCAAAATTATCCTTCAAAAGTGAATGAGAAATAAAGACTTTCTTACACAAACAAAATTTAAAGAATTTGTTACCATTAGACCTGTTTTGCAAGAAATGTTACAATAAGTTACTTAGAGACAAGGAACATAATACAGGTCTAACTTGAATCTACAAAGAGAAAGAAAAGATTAAAAGAAGGAACAAAAAAACAAAATTTGAAACATGTTTTTAATATTATTTTACCTAACAGATAACAGTTTGTTCAAAATAATAATACCAATAAAGCATTAGTTTGGGTATGTTTTTATATATATATATATATATCATGTGCTTTACCATATGAGCCACCAGGGAAGTGTTATATTATATGCATATGGATATAAATGTATATATGCTTATATATAAGGAAATAAATGACAGCAATAATGCAAAGTGTGAGAGGGAGGAATTAGGATGATTTTATTACTATAACTTAAACTATATGAGGTGATATACATAATTTGAATGAGCACTTAGATTGTATATTGCTGTCATGTAACCACTACAAAAAGTAAAAAAATGGATAACATAACTTAAATATTAAAAATGAGAATGAATGAAATTATATACAATGTTTAATTAAAATTACAAAAAATTGAAAGACAAAGGAACAAAGAACAAGAATAAGAAATGATAACAGTGTCAAATATGGTGAATATTAAATCCAAATATATGAAAATCATTTTAAATATCAAGGGATTAAATGCACCAATTAAAAGATAGTAATTAATAGACAGGATCATAAAACATGATCTGACTATATATTTCCTATAAGAAAATCATTTTAAATACAAAAATTCATAGACTAAACATAGGTGGGTGGAGAAAATTATACCATGTAAACATTAATTAAAGCAAAACATAGGAAGAAGTATTTTATTTTTAAATAGTCAGTTCAGTCACTCAGTTGCGTCTGATTTTTTGCAACCCCATGGACTGCAGCATGCGAGTTCCCTGTCCATCACCAACTCCTGGACCTTACTCAAGCTCATGTCCATTGCATCGGTGATGCCATACAATAATCTCACCCTGTGTCATCCCCTTCTCCTCCAACTTTCAATCTTTCCCAGCATCAGGGTCTTTTCCAGTGAGTCAGTTCTTCACATGAGGTGGCCAAAGTTTTGGAGTTTCAGCTTCAGCATCAGTCCTTCCAATGAATGAATATTCAGGACTGATTTCCTTTAGGATGGACTGGTTGGATCTCCTTGCAGTCCAAGGGACTCTCAAGAGTCTTCTCCAACACCACAGGTCAAAAGTATCAATTCTTCAGTGCTCAGCTTTCTTTTTAGTCCAACTCTCACATCCATACATGACTACTGGAAAAACCATGGCTTTGACTAGACAGATGTTTGTTGGCAAAGTGATGTCTCTGCTTTTTAATATGCTGTCTAGGTTGGTCATAGCTTTTCTTCCAAGGAGCAAGCGTCCTTTAATTTCATGGCTGCAGTCACCATCTGCAGTGATTTTGGAGCCCCAGAAAATTAAGTTTGTCACTGTTTCCCTGTCAATTTGCCATGAAGTGAAGAAATCAGATGCCATGATCTCAGTTTTCTGAATGTTAGTTTTAAGCCAACTTTTTCACTCTCCTCTTTCACTTTCATTAAGAGGCTCTTTAGTTCTTTTTCGCTTTCTGCCACAAATTCAAATAGAACTTACTTCAAATCAAGGAAAGTTGTCAGGGATAAGAAAGTTATTACATAATAAGTGGGTAAATTCCCTAAGAAAACATACCAATCCTTAACATGTATGCATCTAACACCAGAGTATCAAAATATTTGAGGCAAAACCTGATAGAACTGCAAGGAGAAACAGATAAACATACTATTATAGTTGGAGACTGCAGTACCCCACTATCAGAGATGAACAGGTCCAATGGACAGGCAAACAATAAGGACATAGGTGAACTCAGCGACACCATCAACTGGATACAAGTGACATCTATAAACTATTATAACCCCAAACAGTGCACTGCACATTCATCTTAAGCCTATATGGCATGTTCATCAAAATAGATTACACGCAGGTCTATAAAACACACCTCAACAAATTTAAAAGCACAGAAGTCATATCATGTTAGCTCTCAGACCACAGTGTAATTAAACTAGAAATCCAAAATAAAAAAACAATTGGAAAAAACCTACATATACAATTGTTCGTTAACAGTGTAATGAACATATGAGTAAAAGTGGAAATCTCAAAACAAATTGACAAATACTTTGCACTAAACAAAAATGCAAACACAACTTGTCAGAATGTTTGGGATGCAATTAAAGAAGTGCACTGAGGGATCCTCTCCCACCTTTATGGAGACATACTAGACATCTAACATTGTATAAGCTTATGGACTGTGTACAATGACGTTAGCTATAGTCACCATGTTGTAGCTGATCCACAAAACTTAATCCATCTCATAGCTGTAAGTATGCAGTGTTTGACTATTATCTTCCAATTTACACTTCCCTGTTCCCAGCCCCTGGCAATCGTCAATCTGCTCTGTTTTCTAAGATTTTTATTTTAAATAGGTTACACTTGTAAGTGATGTCACACATTGTTTCTTTTCTCTGACATTTCACTAAGCATACTGTCATCAAGGTCCTTCCAGGACCTTGTCATTAATGGCAGGATTTCTTTCTTTCTCATAGTTTAATAAAGAAAATGTGTATACATACAATTAATTCACCTGTTAATGCACAATTAGTTTGTTTCTATATTTGGGTTATTTTAAATAGCTCTGCAATTAGCTTTGGAATCAAGATATCTCTTCAAGACAGTGATTTTATTTTCTTTGGATTTATACCCAGGATTAGGATTGCTGGATCATACAGTAGTTCTATTTGATTTTAATTATTTTTGAGGAACCAACATATACTTCTCCACAGTTGCTGTAACAATTTACATTCCTATCAACAATGCAAGGTTTCTTTTTTCCATATCCTTGCAAACACTTGTTATCTCTTATCTTTTTGATGATATACATTCTAACAGGTGTGAGGTGAGACCTTGTGGTTTTGATTTTCATTTTCCTGATGATTAATGATGTTGAGCATGTTTTCATGTATCTATTGGCCTACTGTATGTCTTATTTGGACATATATACAGAATGTAGCCTTTTCAGATTTCGCCCCTCCTTGCCTGAATAAAGGTAACCTACTTCTGTTGAGGTCATCTTTCCTTTTCTTCCTCAGTCCGAACTATATCTTACAGTGAAGTGCAAAAATAATTGTGCTATCATCAAGCCATGAAAAAAGGAGAAATATTAAATGTATATTACCAACTAAAAGAAGCAAATCTGAAAAGGCTACATTCTGTATGATTTCAATTACATGGCATCCTGGAAAAGTCAAAACTATGGAGACAGAAAAAAGACCAGTGGTTGCCAGGGCTTGGGAGAGAGAAAAATAAATGGGCAGAGCACAGGATTTTTAGGATAATGAAACTATTATACATGATACTACAATGATGAACACAAGTTATTATGCCTGTGTCAAAATCTATAAACTACAGAACACAGAGAGTAGACCCTAGGTGAAAAATGGACTTTGGGTGATAACGATGTGTCAGTGTAGGTTCATGGATTGTAACAAATATACCATCAGATGAAATATATTGATAGTGAGGGAAGCCAAGCATGTGTAGCGCCAAGAGGTACACTGACATTCTCTGTACTCCTGACTCAATTTTGCTGTGAAACTAAAATTGCTCTGAAAAATATTGTTAAGACAATACCAGCATTAAATGTAGTTACCAGCAGTACTTTAATCTCTAGTCCATAAATTCTTCAGCTTCCTAAGGAAACTGTCATTGATCTGAATATAATCAAGGACTATCAGTTGAATGAGCCCCAATCACTTAACAGTTAGTAACAAAGTATTCCTTACGTGCCTAATTTAAATTATCCATCTAATTTCTCAATGTCACATTAATTGCCATTGGTATAGGTTTTATATTAGTCTTGGGCAGCTGTTTGCTAAATAATTTAAAATTTGAATTAAAAACTTCCCTGATTTCTACTGTGATGAGTAGAGGAAGCAAAGGTAGCCCTCTGGGAAATTAAAAATGTTTCATATGAGCGATCTCAGATTTAAAATCATGAACTTTGCTATCGTTTTGTTGAAGCCAAACTTTATCAGGAACCAATTACTAATGACTGGAGTAAAGTGATATAAAGTTAATTGACAGATCAAAAGCAGATGCTGGGAGCACAGGGCATTTTCAAGCTCATGAAGTCACATACAGAGTTTAATGTGTCTAAGGTTCCTCCAGAAGCTAACTAATGCTATTGCCAGTAAAGCAGGAGACTCCTAGATGACTTATTATTTGTTCTTTATCATAAAATTTATCCTCACCTTTTGAATGCTTTTCCAAGAGATTTGCTCAATATTTATCAAAGAAAATTTGACACATTTCCAGAATGACTAAATTTTTCTGTAAAAACATACACAGAATATTAGAAATTTATTTAAACTTCTGATTGTTAACCTCTATTTAACCAACTCCAGTCAGGAGTAATTCTGTCTCCACTGGAAACAGTATGGTATCAACTACAATGGAAAGATGGGGAAAACAATGGTGATTAAGTGGCTGCAGGCAAGGATGTTAGTTTAAACTTGATATTTATTAGTTGAGGAATTTAGTGCAAGGATTGACCTCCAAAAGTCAAAAGATCCCATACACATTGGTAGGAATATTTTGAGGATGAGATAAGACAGTGAATGTGAAATATTCAAATTAAAGAGCCACGTTATATGACCGCTATGAGTTTCAAAGCTGTGTCTTCCTTCTTTCTTCCTCTACTTCATGTTTCCTGAGAAATTTGGATGCAGAGTGGAGTGAAATGCAATATAAAGTAGAGCTCACTTCTATTCAGAGTAAAAAGAGGAGAGACATAATTTATATGCTTGCTTTGCTTAAACTTATAAGATGCCATCTAATTAAATTGGGCTTTTATTTATGAGATTTATCTAAATAAAGTCTAATATTTCACATAAAATACATTTTAAATAAAAGTATCATTTTGGTATTTAGATAATGCTACATTTTTCCAAAGCTATGTTTTTTCCATTTTAATTAAAAATCTCTAGACTCTTCATTATTTCAAAACTACCTTAGGTCAACTCCATATGCTGTACTGTACAAATGTAGGAAATTATGATATCTATGACAAGAGCATTCTGAAAATATTAAAATGTTAACAAAAGTCTTCCTCCTGTTTCTTTTCCGAGACTAACAACTTTTTTTACTGAGAGAGAAATAGTACAATGTGAAAACTACACACTAAGTAATCATTCTACAAAACAAAAATATAAAGACATGTGCTTTGCCTTTTAAAGTATCACGTAGAAATTGAAAGTAAAATTTGTGCTATGTTCCTTTTTGATTTTAAATTACTTTTATACTTGAGAGATGCAAAGATGAGTGAAAACTGGAGTTTAAATTTTACCAGGTGAAGTTAAGCTTAAGCTAGTCATAGTCATCATCTATTTAGCTATCATCTATCTGTCTATCCTATACTATTGAGTCTGTTTATTTTCCCATTTAAATGTTGTTTCAGATTTTTCATCTTCTAATATGATATTCCTGGTATATGATAGCATCTTTTATAAAATTTTTAGATACTTTTAATGTTTTCTAAGATTTACTCCAGTATTTTTTGTTTTAATTCACACATGAGTAAAATTGATAAGAACTTTTATTTTTGATCAAACATTCACTCATATTCAACTGTAAATATTCAAATTTATTCACTTTCTCCTTAAGACTGGATTCATAAGACAGATTACCTACAGTTGATCTTACACATGTAAATGTTAAGTCGGAACCATACACGGTTTAATTTATTCATCTTAGAGAGGAGGACACCTAAGTCTAGAAAGAATATCCTATCAAGATTAAAACTCATGTAGTCCCTATGCACCAATATCCACTCAAGTTTTTCTTTCTTTATCTGTTTTTCCCCACTAACCCAGTGACTTTACCAAAATCCAGATGGAAATTTTCCCACTGCTACTCCAGTAAAATATTCAGTAGATGATGCTATATATCTGTGACGGTGGAGAGTAACCAGCATTCATCAAACCCACTTCTTTTTATCCTATACATACAACCAACCATGCTGCTTTCCCACTCTGCCATAAAGCGAGGTACAGCCAAGTGACTGAGTTCTGGTCAATGCAAGTGTGGTACAAGAATGTGTTTCTCTTTCATCATGGCCCATTAAAATCTTACAAGTGTGGTTCTCCTGTTTTTCTTCACTCTCTGGCTGAATGGAGAGAACCTAGAGGCCTAGCTATAGAGCAAATCCTATGATGGAAAAAGCTAGTGTCTGATGACAGCATGGAGCAGACCTATCCAAACCTGAAAACAGACATTGAACTATAGCAGGTGGAAGAAATCACATTTCACTATGTTACACCACAACTGCTTTAGGAATTGTTTCTTACAGGAAGTAGCATATCTGACTAATAACCATGCATTAATATTGCATGTGGGTGACTTTTCAGTTTTGCCCTTGATTTTTAGAAAAGGATTTTGTCACATATTTTACCAAAGTCTGCATTAAAGCAAATGCTCTCTTTATTCAAAAATAATAAATATTCTAATGGATGATGGGTGACAGAAATGTGAAATTGTATTTAATGTATATTTGGATTTTGTTAATCAATTTTTATGCTTTAAGCATGTGAATTAAGAAACAGTAGTGCTTTGATTCACTCTCTGACTCATTTTATGACTGTAGGCAAAGAACAAAGCACAAAATATCTAGACAGTCCTAGTAAATGCTTTTGACTTGATATGTTATGTCCCTTTGTTATCTTCTGTCTTGTTTATTCTGACAAAAAGGAGCCCTAAATATACATGCATAATATACATGCATTTCTCTGTAGATCTTTATATTTCAAACACTGTATCCTTTATTGAAGGAACACAGTGAGATAAAAGGTTAGCAAGCCATAAATACTGGGAAATAATTATTAATTTTATAACATTAGACCATTGATGGTTCATACTTTCTTTAAACATAAGCCAAGATTATTTTAGGAATCTTCTATGTTTACAGCATATTATCTTATTTTTTAATCTTTTAACAAACCCTTCACAAAGAGAACTGTGCTTGTTACCACTGATAGGGCTATTTGGATTTCTGATGCTGGTTGCACTAGTAATTAAAATGTATTTATGGATGTGCATACAAAATGTATGAGTATATTATAACTGAAAAGAATACAACTGTAGTTTTAAATGTTTTTCTCTACATTTAGTGAAATATACTTGATTTTCAAAGTTGTATTAATTCTTGCTCTACAGTAAATTGATTCAATTACATATGCATATTCATTTTTCCATGATATTTTATCTCAGAATACTTAATATAGTTTCCTGGGGCCAAACAGTAAGACTTTGTTGTTTATCCCCTCTATACATAATAGCTTACATCTGCTAATTCCAAACTCCCATTCTATCCCTCCTCTACCCTCTCCCCCTTGCCAACCACAAGTCTGATTTCTGTTGAGTCTGTTTTCTGTTGTGTAGATAGGTTCATTTGTCACGTATTTTAGATTTCACAAATAAGTGATATTATAGTCCTTCTCTTTCCATTTATGACTTACTTTGCTTGGCATGATAATATCTGGGTCCATCCACTTTGCTGAAAGTAAGCAAGATTTCAAATAGCAACTTATGAGTATACATCATAATTAATAAACTATGTTCTTCTGAATGTTCTTCTCTAAGCAATATTTGGTTTCACTGGAAGAAGATCCTACCTTATTATAATACAACAGATTCATTTAGCTATTATTTGGTTGGAGAAATCCAGGCTGATGATATGCTATTTCATATGCTTATCAAGGATTGTCCTGGGGAAGCAGGAAATAAACATGCATTTAAGAGGATAACTTTTTCTAGTCCTGTTTGTGATGTGAATATTTGTAGTCGAACCAATCAAAATATATGATTTTCCATGCTTAATACTGCTTTCTCTAATAGACTTTCCATGTTGCTACTCCAAATAATAAGATTTTTTTAACAAAAGGAAATTAAAATATTAATTGGTTGTTTTAATTATAAAGAAGGCTCGTATTTTATAATCTGATAACATAATTTTGAAAAAAAAAAAAAACATTAGCACATCAAAAAATCAGTGCCAAAAACAGAGATGAGTAAGTTCACTTCAGTCACTCAGTTGTGTCTGACTCTTTGCAACCCTACAGACTACAGAAAGCCAGGCCTCCCTGTCCATCAGCAACTCCTGGAGTTTACTCAAATTCATGTCCATTGAATCCGTGATGCCATCCAACCATCTCATCCTCTGCCGTCCCCTTCTCTTTCCGCCTTCAATCTTTCCCAGCATCAAGGTGTTTTCAAATCAGTCATTTCTTCACATCAGGTGGCCAAAATATTGGAGTTTCAGCTTCCAGTGAATATTTAGAACTGATTTCCTTTAGGATGGACTGACTGGATCTACTTATAGTCCAAGGGACACAGATATGGAAGGGGAATTTCCATGTGTCTGATATTGTTCTGAATCATAAGATTTACAAAATCACTATTTCTCCATTTCCATTCCTCTTTGCTCTTTCTGTTAGTAAATGGAAATAAATTCACTTATGTAATATATTTAAATTAAGTTTTGATGAACTTCATTAAGGTATAAAGCTAAGGAAATTCATATGCCACAGTTTGCCTGATCAGCCTGATGGATTTCCTTTTTTAAGCCTTAGGTTGATAGCATATTGAATTTTAGATGTAAGATGATGTTGAATATCACAGTAAGTCCTATTTCTCTATTGATTATTAATGTGAAATAAGTCATCTTTTAAGAATAATGTATCTGTTCTTTTATGTCAGGTTATTTTGAGTGAAATGAGAAAAAAATTATCTGTGGAAATATTTGAAAACAGTAAAATTATTTATATAATTTAGTTATTAAAATTAAGAGACTCGTGTTCAGTTCAGTTCAGTTCAGTGGCTCAGCCATGTCCGACTCTTTGTGATCCCATGAACCACACCACACCAGGCCTCCCGGTCATCACCAACTCCCGGAGTCTCCCCAAAATCATGTCCATTGAGTCCATGATGCTATCTAACCATCTCATCCTCTGTTGTCCCCTTCTCTTCCTGCTCTCAATCTTTCCCAGCATCACATCTTTTCCAATGAGTCAGCTCTTCCCATCAGGTGGCCAAAGTATTGGAGTTTTAGCTTCAACATCAGACTCATGTTAGAAGAAACATTAATATGCACTCTCTGTGTCCTTCTGTCTTTTTTTTCTGTCTCTTTCCTTTGGTTAAACAATGAAATTATATGTTGTGTTTATGACTGCAAATCCATTGGTGTCAACTAGGGACTTTAATAATGTTCAGCCTATACATAAAACAGCTGATGCTTCCTCTCCTAGAACCTAATATTTGCATCAATCTAGAATACTATAGTTTCCTAACTACTCTAATCAATTCATTTCTTAGCTTCATAACTATGAATCTATCAGGTTTTGCATTTCCTGATGGTCAATTCTGTTCCTTGCTGCTTCTGAAGTACTTAGTATTCACTTTCTATTTGTACTCTTGATATTCATTTAATTTAGCCAAAAATCTTCCTTTTTAACCCATTCATTGCTTCCTTGCATCATTGCTGAACATTTCATTCCTTACTTAAATATTTTATTTCCTTAGTTTTGCTATTGTCCTTTTACACACCCAGAACAGAATTAAGATCATTCAGAAAGTTCTGCTCTTTTCTTTAAAGATAAAATGTTATTCTATTTGCAGGAATATCAGGGCAAGATCAGTAAAGAAAATTTAGTTGCAAAGATAAAAGATCTGCTACAGCAATAATAATAATAATAAAAGATGATTTACAATTTGGCCTCAAATGTCCATTTCTCTATTTAATTACTACCTGGTGACCTTGTCTAAGTAATTGATCTTTTACTAATAGTATATAGCTTTTCATAAGTAAAAATGTCCCTATCTTATGATGATGTTTTGACTCTTAGGCAAAGTCACATTTGATGTGTTTTCAAGTTTTGGTGGTAAAAGTTTGAAAAACACCTTCCTTAAACTACTCATGTTATGATTGAAACAGCAGGATAGAGGCTTCCTTAGTGACTCAGAGGTAAAGAATCCACCTGCAATGCAAGAGATGCAGGTTTGATCCATGGGTCAGGAAGATACCCAGGAGAAAGAAATGGCAATCGACTCCAGCATTTTTGCTCAGGAAATCCCAGAGACAGAGGAGCCTGGCGAGCTACAACCACAGGGTCACATAGAGTCAGACATGACTTATGGACTGAATAACAACAACGGATACTGCACAGCTTATCCAGTCTGTGATTTAATTATGTCCAACTTTCAAAACAATACTTTTGGTAACGTTACAGATGTCTATTAATGATAACGGACCTTTTCGTATCCAGCAAGAAGGAAACAGGGATTATACCTTCTCCGATTTACCTACAAGGAGAAGGATTATGTTATCAGTCTTAGCCTTCCTCACAAGTTTCTGCCATTAGAGAAGCTTATGTGAATGACCAGCTATAAATGACAGCGTAACTTCAATTTTCTTTGACCTTCACATATCTGCAAAGTTCTATTTTCGGGTCAAACCAACTGTCCATGTCCATGGGTACATCTAGAATTTTGTTGTCCTTGTGTAGGCTTGTTCTCAAATATCTTGCGCTCTAGTAGCTTGTGCTTATAAATTCCTGTATTTTCATTTCCATTATGTCATTGTTTGAACATCTACCAGCTTAGACCATTATGTGACCAGTAACTTTCTCATTTTCTAATAACTTTTCAACTTAAATCTGCTTTCATTTGCTTCCCTTTCTAGTGATAGTCCTATACAAGCTGAATATTCATTTTGCTATTTAAGAATAAAAATCACTAGTCACATTATTTCAGTCACTAAAATAATTCAAAATACATTGATTTTTTTCCCGAGTATTCTATATTTTTGCTTATCCTGGCTTCAAAAAACTGGAACAAAATTTTGCAAGTTTTTTGAATATTTTAAAATTCTGATTTTATACTCACCCTAGGGCCACTACCAAAGTGTTTTTTTTCCTTGCCACAGAAATTTTAAGTCTGTCTTTGAGTATATAAACCTTCTAGAAATCTATAAGTTCAAATATTTCTTGATACATGTAAATATTCTCCACACCTTTTAAAATCTGAAAAATTCACCTAAAATTAAATTAAAATATTTCAGATAACTACTAATAAATATATCCCATTATAAACTTATTTACTAATTTTTTACTTGTGAAATATCATTAATCATGTACAGAAAATTAAAATACTTCTGAATATCATGATTTTCTGAAGCTATATTTCTAATACTTAAATAATAGTTACAGGAGAATATAGCAAACAGAAATTCTTCAAGTTTTCTTTTTAAAAATATATCAGGAATCGCATAATATTATATCAATATTTTATGTTTTAACTTTTAATTATCAGTATTAATCATGTATTTAAGTACATATTATAAAAATGTTTGCCATAATGTTATATCCTCATGCTGCATATATTTTTATCTGTTTCTTGCAATAAATAAAGACAAATTATTTTTAATCTTATAAAAGTCTATGTTTTCTCATCCTAGCTAATGTTTCTGTTTTAACACTTAGTCACACAGTAACAAAGATGGATGTAATCCCTGTATAGCCATTTGCCATCTGGCTAAGCAAATACACTTAAAGATACTCCTGCAATTGTGATCAAGCAACATCAGATTTAAGAGCAGGCAGAGCTTGAACTCTAAAATGATGATTGTACAGCTGTAGTTGGCATCATTAGAGACTAATAAAATCTTTATGTTCCATTTGGATTGCAAGGACCTTTTTCAAAGAGGAGCTCAAATAGCTAAATAACAAAGAAATGATCCATTTAGCAGTTGTTTTAAATTTAAGACAGATAATAGAACTCCTAAGTCATAATTGGTTTTAAACATTGGAAAGATGGTTTTCAAGTTCTGTCTCCCATTTGAACAGTTTTAACTTCTCATCTTACTATAATTCTTTGATTATGATTTTGCTTCTTCTAATGTTGCTATCAATATAAGTTAAAGGCATCACATAATCCTCATTAGTTAAACCACTGGATTATCAGAATGCTTTCATACTATTTGCAATTAAAGGCACAATTAAAAAAATCACTAAATATCTTCTGCTTAGCAAAAAAGATAAGCAGACATATGCTTTTGTTTTCTTACATAATTTGAAACTATTTCTAACATTAGATATTTATCATGCATTCTCTTAACAGGGTAATTCCTAAGTAGCTTTGTAAGGTCTATTAAAGTAGAACACATGAGCATAATATGCTTTTGACTGATTTGTAGTATCAGCAGTAATTCCTTAGAAATCATCCCTAAGAATTTTCAGAGCTCATATTGAAATCAGCAATTTTTATTAATTGGTATTTTTCTTATCTCTAAAGATTCAATAATCTTGATGCCAAAATATTTTAATCATGTTCCAGATTGGAGAGGAAAAATTAGCTTTTTATTTCTGCAAACTTAAACATTAGCCAGACTTTGCTAGGGAATGTCTACAGAGTGTAAATTCTATCTGTTGTAGAAAAATATAGCGGTGTTTTATTCCTATATCTCAAGGCTATATTATAAAATCATCCAGGCTGGGGCTAATATACAGTTTTTAGCTTCAGAATTTTACATGAAGAGGATATTACTATTCATTTAACTCAACCTTGTGTTCATGCATGAAGAAATATAAGTCTGAGATGAGTGTTTGGATAAAGTTGCACAGTAAGAGGTGAAACATAGGTTACTGTCAAGCCTTCTTAACTCCAGAGTCCCACTTTCTTTCCATTACACTATGAACCTATTATTCCTAGCTTTAAAAAAAAATCAGGTCTCTTTGACAGATTCCTGTAACTACCAGACCACCACCTACACCCATTTTAATGTATTATTTGATCGATTCATACAAACAAAGAACTGTTTTGTTGATTTTAATATATCTGCCTGTGAACAAAGAAATATGCAATTTTTCCAAATGGAGATGTGTGTAGATTACACTAAACTGTAGAAAATTCAATCAAAAAGTGGGCCAAAGAACTAAACAGACATTTCTCCAAAGAAGACATACAAATGGCTAACAAACACATGAAAAGATGCTCAACATCACTCATCAGAGAAATGCAAATCAAAACCACAATGGGCTACCACTTTACACCATTCAGAATGGCTGCCATCCAAAAGTCTACAAGCAATAAATGCTGGAGAGGGTGTGGAGAAAAGGGAACCCTCTTACACTGTTGGTGGGAATGCAAACTAGTACAGCCACTATGGAGAACAGTATGGAGACTCTGTAAAAAACTGGAAACAGAACTGCCATATGACTCAGCAATCCCACTGCTGGGCATACACATCAAAGAAAGCAGAACTGAAAGAGACACGTGTACCCCAATGTTCATCTCCACATTGTTTACAATAGCCAGGACATGGAAGCAACCTAGATGTCTATCACAGACGAACGGATAAGAAAGCTGTGGTACATATACACAATGGAATATTACTCCGCCATTAAAAAGAATACATTTAAATCAGTTCTACCCAGGTGGACGAAATTAGAGCCTATTATACAGAGTGAAGTAAGCCAGAAGGAAAACAACAATACAGTATACTAACACACATATATGGAATTTAGAAAGATGGTAATGATAACCCTGTATGCGAGACAGCAAAAGAGACGCAGATGTATAGAACAGTCTTATGGACTCTATGGGAGAGGGCAAGGATGGGATGATAGGGAGAACAGCATTGAAACATGTAAATTATCACATGTGAAATGAATTGCCAGCCCAGGTGTGCTGCTTGATACAGGGTGCGCAGGGCTGGTGCACCAGGATGACCCAGAGGGATGAAATCAGGAGGGAAGTGGGAGGGGGGCTGTGGAAGGGGAACACATGTGTACCCATGGTGGATTCATGTCAATGTATGGCAAAACCAACATGATAATGTAAAGAAAATAAATAAATAAAATTTTAAAAAAGAAAATTCTGAAAGAGATGGGAATACCAGAATACCTAATCTGCTTCCTGAGAAATCTGTATGTAGGTTAGGAAGCAACAGTTAGAACTGGACATGGAACAACAGACTGATTCCATATAGGAAAAGGAATGTATATACATCAAGGCTGTATATTGTCACACTGCTTATTTAACTTATATGCAGGCTACATAATGTGAAATGCTGGGCTAGATGAGGCTCAAATGGAATCAAGATTGCCAGGAGAAATATTAATAACCTCATACACCACCTTAATAGCAGAAAGCAAAGAGCAACTAAAAAACCTCTTGATGAAAGTGAAAGAGGCGAGTGAAAAGACTAGTTTAAAACTCAAGATTCAAAACACTGAGATTATGGCATCTGGTCCCATCACTTCATGGCAAATAGATGGGAAAAATGGAAAGAGTGACAGAGTTTATTTTCTTAGGCTTCAAAATCACTGTGGACAGTGACTGCAGCCATGAAATTAAAAGATGATTTCTCCTTGGAAGAAAAGCTATGAAAAATGTAGACAGTGTATTAAAAAGCACCGACATCACTTTGCTGACAAAGGTCTGTGTAGTCAAAGCTATGGTTTTTCCAGTAGTTATATATGGGTGTGAGAGTTGGACCATAAAGAGGGCTGAATGCCAAAGAATTGATGCTTTCAAACTGTAGTGCTGGAGAAGACTCTTGAGAGTCCCTTGGACTGCAAGGAGATCCAACCAGTCCATCCTAAAGGAGATCAGTCCTGGGTGTTCACTGGAAGGACTGATGCTGAAGCTGAAACTCCAATACTCTGGCCACCTGATGTGAAGAGCTGAAAAGACGTAATGCTGTGAAAGACTGAAAGTGGGAGGAGAAGGGGATGACAGAGGATGAGGTGGCTGGATGGTATCACCGACTCAAAGAAGATGAGTTTGAGCAAACTCCGGGAGCTGGTGATGGACAGGGAGGCCTGGCGTGCTGTGATCCATAGAGTCATGAAGAGTCGAATATGACTGAGCGACTGAACTGAGAAACACATGTATGGTGCATATTTATACTATATCTCATAATGGATGTGAAGTTTCTATAAGTCAGAATTTATTTTGGAAAGTGTGCTCAATATTTAGTAAAGCTCTCTTGGCTCTGTCATAAGTAAATCAGAGCTTAGAGGCATCAATCATAATACTAGCTCAAATGCACAGGGCATTTACTATTTGATAGGTGTAACAGGGAAGAACCTTTATATATTATTACAAGTTAGTCTATGACCATATCACCCTGAATGCACTCAGTCTCATTTGATCTCTTACAAGTTATTCAAGTCATTATGCTTCTGTAATGGCCCACCTTTGGGAACTCTGCTTCTAGGTAGTGAGCATTAAGCTAAATTACTGTTATTTAGCTCAAAGAAAACATCCTAACCAGACCGACTTGTAAATAGCTGCAGAAAGGAAGAAATTAACACCTACCTTCCAGAGTCTGGTCGGAACCAAGGCTCTCCTCTTAACATAAAAGAAGCCTGAATTCTAACCAGGGAATGTTTCTGTGGAACACTAACCCACCGTCTTCTTGGTCCACTGGCTTTCCCGATAAAACTGCTATTCCTTGTGCCCATATCTTGTCTCTTGACATATTGGCCTGTAGTGCAGGGAGCAGTAGTGCTTGGATTCCATAAGAAAGGCATCATGCTTTAAGAGTTACAGTTATGCTCTTCAAAGTGTTCAATCTGCACAATAACCCTCTGGGGTAGGTATTGTACTTATGTCCCTTTTGCAGATAAGAAAATTCAGACTTGAATGTTTGACTAACATTTCCAAGGTCTCATAGATAATAAGTTGCAGAAGCAAATATGCAGATATAATCTGACTCCAATGACTTCTTTAAACCACTTGGCCACACTGCATCTCATTATTACATTAGAAATGCCATTTCTTTTGCATGAATAAGAAAAAATCTATTGTTATAGTTATTTCTACCTTTCAAAGAAGCATTAATTTAAAGAAAAAGGCTATTATACCTCATCTCCCTTTATTTGGAAACAGCTTTAAATGAAACATGATTCACAGTTAACTGAGGAGCTCAATTATATAAGAAGATTTTCCACATCTTAGTGAGTAGCAAAGACAGAAATTAAGCCAATCTTCTGATTTTAGTTCAGAACTATTTCAGCTAGTGATATATGAAGCTGAACTTACACAGATCTTTTTGATTTGCCTGAGCAACTATCCATAGCTGTTGTAAATGTGATATTATATACAATAGTTCAGAGCAGCAAGAAGTAGCAAATAACATAATAGAGTTAATTATTTTAATTTACTATGGAGTACACTTACATTTGTGCAAGTCACTATGATAAAGGAAAAGGTTTTTACAAATCATGTTGTTTAATTCTCATTTAAGACTATTAGGATTACTTTCTCATGTCACAGTATTTTTTGTACATCCTAGTCATTGACCAGAGAATGGTTGGCTTTTAGGTGGCAGTGATGGGATTTATAGCAACTATTCTGGACTTCATAGGTTGTACTTTCTAGTAATTGCAAACAAGAATACAGAGGAGAATTTCTGCTGCTTTCCTTTTTATGTTATTTTCCCTCAGATATATGACACTCGTGGGTTTTACCAATGCCACCTGGACCACAGAGAGTAATAGTTTGTTCTTCCACCTATACGGTTATGGAAATATACAGTTGACATATAGTAGTTGTCTAGGTAATTAATTCATCAAGCATTAGTTTAGCCTTAATCTTTTTGATATGTTTTCATGATCTCTGAATTACATAATGATGCTCAATTCTCAAAAATACTGCAGATAAAAATATAAGCATTTTTTTGATATCTTGTTTGTTTTGCTACCTGAACTGTTTCTTTCCTTGATTAATGGTAAAATTTATAGATTACATGTTTTTTAATTATTGAATTACATGCCAATTTATTTTGATTTTCAATGACTGAAATACACGAAACTATTTTGTAGGTAAAATGATGAAATATTAGAAATTTCTAACGTTTCAAACTGATAATATTTTATTTTCAAAAATATTTATGCTAAACTTTGCTATCAGGTAATACTTTCTCTAATTTTCCTCCACCAATATATCAATGCCTTATGAAATTTTTAATATAAATGCTGGAGAGATGTTTACATATCCACCACACACACACACACATATTAGACAATATACAACTGAGAAAACTCCATGTCTTCCATGTTGTTTTATAAAATATTAGTAATTAGTTCTTATTTATTAATAAATATTAATGGTTATAATATATATACTATCTAATAATGCTGTATCTGAGAAAGCTGATAAAACATGAAAATTTTAATACCTTAAACCCAAAAAACTATTATATTTTTCAAATTAGGTAATTAGATGTTTACATAATTTCATGAGGAGAATTTTATGAAAATTGAAAATTGTATTTTTATTCCACAAGACTTTTTGGACTATAGAAAATTTTATTTTGCATACTTACATTCTGCATTTTTATTTTCAGTGTGAAAGCATAAATCAGTCAGTATTATAAAATAGTATATATACATTATATATATACTTTTAAAAATAGCATATGCAACTTTTTAAAATAGTTAATAGAATATGTATATTTTTAAATAGTAAATATATATATTAATATTATATATTTTTTAAAATAAGACACAAATATATTAATTCAACTGTATTATACTGTTTATGAAATAAAAATATTAGTTAAAGAATAAATTACAGTTTCATTCTATATTTGCAAGGCATTCATTTATATTTTATATCTATCTATCAGATATTTAAGCTTTCTAACAGGCAAGACTACCATACTTGTTTTAGGGAAAAAATTTTTCATTGCCCAGCTAATATTTAGAAAATGTATGTTCACAGAAAAAGGGAGCACATCATGCAGAGAAGTTCATCTACCCACCATTTCCCACATTCCCTGTTATTAATAACACCTTGCCTAGCATGGTGCACTTTTTGCAATTAATAAGCTAGTAGTGGTGGCTCAGAGGGTAAAGGGTCTGCGTGCAATGTGGGAGACCTGGGTTCAATCCCTGGGTTGGGAAGATCCCCTGAAGATGGTAAGGGCAACCCAATCTGGTACTCTTGCCTGGAAATTCCCATGGACGGAGAAGCCTGATGCAGGCTACAGTCCATGGGGTCACAAAGAGTCAAACATGACTAAGCGACTTCACTTTTACTTTTCAGTGATACATTATTGTGACACTATTATATAATAAAGTCTATACTTACAATAAGGTTTACTCTTTGTGCCAGATAGTTTTATGGGTTTTGGTAAGTGACAATATCACACAGAATGAATAACTTCAGAGCACTAAAAATCCCCTATAGTTCACTCACTCATCCCTCTTTTCATCTCTAAAACCTTGACAAACCTAATCCTTATATTGTCTCAACAGTTTCTACCCTTCCAGAATATCATATAGTTGGAATAAGAGCATCTTCAGATTGTCTTTCTTGCTTAGCATGCATTTTAAGCTTTCTTTATGTCTTTTTATAGCTTGACAACTTATTTCTTTATACTGTTATATTGTTTTTATTTTACATATATATATTTATCATAACAGATTATTATATATGTTATGGACTTCCCTGGTGGTATCAGCAGTGAAGAACCTGCCTGTCAATGGAGGAGTCATAACAGACCCAGATTCAGTCACTGGGTTGGGAAGATCCCCAGAGAAGGAAATGACTGTCCACTTCAGTATTCTTGCCTTAAGAATTCCATGGACAGTGGAGCCTGGCAGGTTACAGCCCAAGAGTTCACAAACAGATGGACACGACTCAGCAACTAAAACACACACACACACACACACACACACACACACACAATGGTGACCTCCCTGAGGGCTCACACCAAGGGACCACTTCCCAGGACTGCTGTTGCCTGCACCACTGCTGACTCACACCTCTGCAAGAGACCCTCCAACCCTAACAGGTAGGTCTGGTTCAGTCTCCTGAGTGGCCACTGGTTCTTTCCCCTGGGTCCTGGTGCACACAAGATTTTGTATGTGCTCCCCAACAGTGGAGTCTCTATTTTCCCCAGTCTTGTGGAAGTCTTCCAATTAAATCCTGCTGGGCTTTAAAGTTAGATTCCGTGGGGGTTCCTAATCCCTTTGCTAGATCCCCCAGGCTGGAAAGCCTGATGTGGGGCTTAGAACCTCTACAACAGTGAGAGAACTTCCTTGGTATTTTTCTTTTCCGGTTTGTAGGTAGCCCCCCTGGCAGTATGGGATTAGATTTTATTGTGATTGTGTGCTTTCTACTGTCTCATGGCAGTTACTTCTTGGTCTTTTGAAATGGGGCATCTTTTCTTTTTTCTTTTTGTAAGTCCCAGTATCCTCCTGTCAATGGTTGTTCAACAGATAGTTGTGATTTTGGTGCACTAGTAGGATAAGATGAGCACACATCCTTCTAGTCTGCACCTTTTTTTTTAATTGGAGAATAATTGCTTTACAATATTATGTCAGTTTCTGCCATATATCAACATGAATAATCCATAAGCATACATATGTCCCCTTCTTCCTATATCTCTCTCCTATCTCCCTCACTAACCCACCCTCTAGGTTTCCACAGAACACCAAATTTGAGCTCCCTGCATCATACAGCAAATACCCACTAGCTATCTATTTTACATATGTTAATGTATATTTTCAATGCTACTCTCTCTCTAGATTCCCCTACTGTGTCCACAAGTCTGTTCTCTATGTTTGTGTCCCTATTGCTGTCTTCCCAATAAGTTCACCAGTTATCACCTTTCTAGATTCCATATATATGCATTAATATATGGTATTTGCTTTTGCTCTGTCTGACTTACTTCACTCTAAGTAATAGGCTCTAGGTTTATCCACCTCCTGAGAACTGACTCAAATGCATTCCTTTTTATGGCTGCTACTCCACCATCTTGAACCAATCACCTATTGACCTGTTTAATATACTAGTAATCTTTAGCCAGAGCATTTTTTTCTCTTTACTACAGTTATAAAGAAGGTGGTTTGAATTTTTAATACATAATACTTTAAATGATCAGGCAAGGGAACCTACACATATTTAAATAATAGACAAAAGGTAATAGGGCTAAATTTGAATAGAACAGTATTTTTCTTTATTTTCATCTTCAGTGAATTTATGTCATTAGTTAAATTGAGGATGAAAGGATTTATATACAAAGATTTTTAATTTCCAAAAGAATATTTTTGTGATATACTTAATCTATTCTCATATCTACTACCTTATCTTCTGCTAGCTTGCCCACTAATATTGGTTTTGATAGCTGCTTTTAGATGTTTGAAGGGTGAGGTCTAATTAATCATCAAAGTCAGGCCCCTAACCCTTGCAAAAGTTGACAGAAGACTATATTAAACACTTTTCTGGGAATTTTATTGTTGGATTTTTTAATAGGTGTTATTCGTACAAGATATCAAATCCCAAGATACAACACTTTCTTTTTCATAAACGTCATTCGTTTTGTTTGATCAGGTTAATCTATGTGCCATCACTTTAAAGAAGTGTAAAAACTGCTATTGATGTGACTAGCCCCAAGTGTTCTATTCAAATATAATTTTCATTTCCTTTGACATAAAGAGATAATTTTTTAAAAAGCTTTCTTTTCTAGACCCTCAAAAGCCATTACACTTTTGTCTCATAAAAATGAAAATGAGAAACACTTTTTTCATTTATTTCCTCATTTCTAATTACTTGAAAAGTCATTTCATTTTTTTCTTCACCACTACTCTTTTGAAAGTATAAATTATTAAAACATCCATGTTATAACTGTATTAGAATTTTAGTGAAATGTATGTTTTAACAATTGCTGTCCTACAACATAAACCTTAGGTATCTCAAGACTTATTTTAAAAAATCATTCTTACCAAAAGCCAAATAGTTCAATTCTTGAAGTCACATAGGATTTTCCTAGAGATTAGAATCACCATTTACTGAGGGTCCCTGAAGCATTTTTAGTGCTTAGTTATAAACAATAATTCCCTTTTGGGGATATAGTATGTGGATTTTCCAGAGTATACTTAGTCTTTTTTTTTTCCTTCAGATGTATAGCATAGACCAATCACTAATTAACAGAAGTCCAGATACTGCATGTCCTTAGCCACCCAAACCTATCTGTGTTACTCTGAGCCCCTCATACATGTTCCAAGTCTCCAGTCCTTCCCTCAACCATGTAAAGTTAGTAGGAGGTGAAAGGCAACATTATAACAATAAGTTACTAGAAAAAAATCAAGAAACTTTCTCCACGGTCTTTAGGGAAAAAAAAACAGGAAAAAGAAAAATTTCTTTGTATATTCTAAAATACATTAGAATAGTCCCATGATGAAAAAAAAATTCCACTCCTTTATTTTAATCTCAAATTCTAAAACTTGAAGATACATATTTTTTTCTCAACTGGCACTAGGACTTCCAGATTGTTTCCTTAGGTACTCACAAACAAATACAATCCCCATGAATTCTGTCACTCACAAACCTTGGCACTTGAACACCAATCTTAGGGTGGATTTATAGGTGCACAACATGAATGTGGTAATGCTGTGGCTTAAGACAATTAAGGAATCAAGAGCAATAACAAGTTTATTCAAATGCTTCAAGACTGGATAATTAGAAATAGGAATCTGTTTTCTCAAAATCCAATCCATCCTTGATTAGTTATGAGAGCCACTCATTTTAAATATCCCAATCAACTTTTTTGCAGAAAACAAAATTTTTTGTTGAAGCTTTTGCTTTAATCTAAATTATTTACACAGAAATACTGATAGTGTTCAATTTATATACATTTTTCTTTTTAAAGAATAAGGATATATTAGGGATTCACCAGAAACTAGGCCATAAAAGATGCTCTTCATAGTATCCTTAGCAAAACCAAAACAAAACAAAAAACCATAAAGCACACACATTTGCAGTTAATACAAAAAATGTTAAAAGTTATAATGATTTCATATCAATATTAATATAGCTGTATATTTTGCTATTTTACATTAAAAATCAATGGTTCTTTAGGCAGTTAAGTATTGAGGTATATCTATACACACTAATGCCAACCTTCTTTAAAAAAAAAACACTGTTTTATTATTAAAATATGAAGGAAAATATAGATTAGTTAATAACTATAAAGGTTATGTATATGAACATGTGTATGTATTGTTCTTTAGTTGCTCACTCAAGTCCAACTCTTTGTGAACTCATGGTCTATAGCATGCCAAGCTTCCCTGTCCTTCACCCTCTCCTGGAGCCTGCTCAAACTCATGTCCATTGAGTTGGTGATGCCACTCAACCATCTCAGCCTCTGTCATCTCCTTCTCCTCCTGACTTCAATCTTTTCCAACATCAGGGTCTTTTCTAATGAGTTGGCTCTTCACAGGTGACAAAAGAATTGGAGCTTCAGCTTCAGCCTCAGTCCTTTCAACGAGGTTGATTTCTTTAGGATTGACTGGTTTGATCTCCTTGCAATCCAAAGCAATCTCAAGAGTCTTTCCCAACTCCACAGTTCAAAAGCATCAATTCTTCAGTGCTCAGTCTTCTTTTATGGTTTAACTCTCACATCCATCCATGAACTGGGAAAACCATAACTTTGACTAGATGGAGCTGTGTCAGCAAAGTAATGTCTCTGCTTTTTAAAATGCTGCCTAGGTTTGTCATAGCTTTTCTTCCAAGGAGTGTCTTTTAATGTCATAGCTGCAGTCATCATCTGCAGTGATTCTGAAACCAAAAAAATAAAGTCTGTCACTGTTTCCATTGTTTTCCGATCTATTTCCAATGAAGTGATGGGACTGGATGCCATGATCTCAGTTTTTTGAATATTGGATTTTAACCTAGCTTATTCATTCTCTTCTTTCACCTTCATCAACAGGCTCTTTTGTTCCTCTTTGCTTTCCGCCATAAGGGTGGTATCATCTGCATATCTGAGGTTATTGATATTTATCCCAACAATCTTGATTCCAGCTTGTTTTTCATCCAGCCTGGCATTTCGCATGATGTACTCTGCATATAAATTAAATAGGCAGGGTGACAATATACAGCCTTGACGTACTCGTACTCCTTTCCCACTTCTGAACTAGTCCATTGTTCCATGTTTTGTTCTAACTGTTGCTTCTTGACCCGCATACAGTTTTCTCAGAAGGCAGGTAAAGTGTTCTGGTATACCTCTTGAAGAATTTTTTCAGTTTTTTGTGATCCACACAGTCAAAGGCTTTAGCATAGCAGAAGTAGATATTTTTCTGGAATGCTCTTGCTTTTTCTATGATCCAACGGATATTGATAATTTGATCTCTGGTTCCTCTGCCTTTTCTAAATCCTGGAAGTTCTTGGTTTGCATAATGAAGCCTAGCTTGGAGAATTCTGTGCATTACTTTGCTAGCATGTGATACAAGTGCAATTGTGCAGTAGTTTGAACATTATCTGTTACTGCCCTTCTTTGGGACTGGAATGAAAGCTGACCTTTTCCAGTCCTGTGGCCACTGTTGTTTTTCAAATGAGCTGGCATATTGAGTGCAGCACTTTCACAGCATTATCTTTAGGATTTGAAATAGCTCAGCTGGAATTCCATCACCTCCACTAGTTTTGTTCATAGTGATGCTTCCGTGTGTGGATATATATATAAATATCTCAAAATGTGCAGCTTAATTACTTTAATTCTTACCTACTATTATGAAATTATCATAGGCCTATGACAGGAATGGGCTTCCCTGATAGCTCAGTTGGTAAAGAATCCACCTGCAATGCAGGAGACCCTGGTTCAATTCCTGGGTCGGGAAGATCCCCTGGAGAAGGGAAAGGCTACCCACTCCAGTATATCTGGCCTGGAGAATTCCATGGACTGTATATCCCAGGGGGTCACAAAGAGTTGGACACGACTGAGTGAGTTTCACTTACACTTATGACAGGAACAGGCAGTAAAGTGGTATTGTGATTTAACAAACCCAATATATAAAATTCACTTTTTTAATGGTGAAAAAAATTACCCTTTTCTTAGTGACTTTCATTTATAGGATATGTTCCTTCACATTGTATTTCCTTATAAAGTTTTTGTAATAATTTATATTACACATAAATATGGAAATTTTGATGGACAATAAAATATACCTACATTGCATCTATTTGTGTTCATGGCGTGCTTGGTCAGAAATAACTGAAATCTGCATGTTTTCCTGGAGATATTATTCCACATCCCAGATGTTCCATGCCCTAGAAAGAGTCCCTTCAATGACTTCTTTGTAGAATATGAGTATAAAGCATATAAGACACATTTTACTTTGAGAGAAGATTATGATGAAAATTCACGAATATGTATGACTTAGATAAGCAAAAAAACCTGACAAGATGCTATTTTTTGTATTGATATGAAGGCGCTGGGGATGCACTGGTACGTAGAAATGAAGCCTTTAATTTTTGCCCCAATGCTCAAAATGAGGAAAACATGATGGGGTGGAATTCCTGACTAAGGTTCACTGACCAGAAGAAACGCTGAGTTACCAAAGTGCAGCCAAAAAGAAAAGGAGCATGGACAAGTTTCTTCAGACACAGAATGTAGCTGAGCCTGGAATCTTCTGGGAGACCCACTTTTGGACAACGTTTTAACCTATGATTTTGGCACATGAACTCTGAAATCAGAGCCCAACCTGTGTAACCTGTGGTAAGATTAAAGAGTCAAAACTTCCAGACCTCTAGGTTCACATAAAAGATTTCATTATAGGATAATGGAAAAGGGATCCGAGTGTTCTGATTATGAGATATATCTAAGTACCCAAAGAAATGGCAAGAAACCAACCAGAGCAAGATCCTATGAATGCTCACTGATATAATTAATAACAATCAGGGTTGCTTTGTAATTACTGGTTGCTGGTGGTTTCATGAGAGGACTGCCCAGCTTTCAAAAGTGGGAAAAGATAGGAGGAGAAGACAAAGACAAAGCCATTTGGGTCAAGTGTTTTAGTGAAAAGAAGATGAGTTTTTGATGAAGTAGAAGGCTCTAGCTCAGGTTGATTTATTCACCTAGTTTGATTGGAAACGGGTTGAAACAGGGTCTGCTTTTATGCACTTGACAGCTCGGTCCTCTTGGGCTTTTCTTAAGAATCAGAGAGAGAATGAGCTTGTGGACACAGCAGGGGAAGAAGAGGATGGGATGAATTGAGACAATAGCATTGAAACATATATATTATCATATGTAAAACAGATAGCTAGTGGGAAGTTGCGGTATGATTCAGGGAGCTCAACCCGAAACTTTCTGACAACCTAGAGGGGTGGTGTGGGAGGAGGGGAGGGAGGCTAAAGCAGGAAGGAATATATAATTACGACTGAACAACTGATTCCTGTTGTTGTATGGCAGAAATCAACACAACACTGTAAAGTAATTTCCCTACAATTAAAAAAAAATAAATTAAAAAAAAAAAAGAAACAGGATCAAGAGGTTTTGGGGTTGTAAATGGGGGCAATGCTTGGCCTCCTCTAAAAGCCACAATGTAACAACTTATTTCTATTAAGTCCACTGCTATCAGGTCTCAGAGAACAATGGCCTGGTCTGTGCTAGGGCAGAGGACAGAGGAGGACTGCAAGAGGGGTGAGGTAAAAGAGACTTTGCCTCTGAGTTGCAAACCATTCTCTGTATCTTCAAGTAAAATGCCTAAATATTTAGAATGACCTTGAATCAAATACACCAACATTCTGCTCTCTACTGCTTGTGAGATAATATCCGGATGTCCAGATAAGACTTTTGATTAGCTATTAATTTATTTTGTGTAGTATTCTGAGAGTGAAATAATTGCGAGTACCATAGAAGGGCATGACATCATCCTGCTCTCATATATTTAAAGATATGCTTAAATGAAACTCCATACCTGATGCTTCCTGTAGATGTAGATGCAACAGTGACAAATTAACACAGGAATAGGTGTGCAGGTTTACTGCAGAATTAACGAACAAAGCTGTTGCTATGTTGTGTATGTGTTATTTCTGAACTCTCGAGATTATGCCAATGTGTCACGTAAATGTTTCTACTTGCTAAGATTTTTAAAGGCCAAAAGATGTGTTATATTATTCAAGCATATTTTTCTCTGGGATTTGAAGGTAATTTTGACATAAATTTAATTAAACCCTACACCCCACTCGTAAGTTTTGTATACTGTCATCATAGCTAAATGTCATAGTTATTATTCTGAGTATTGGAAAGCACACTTCACACCAACTTACATGTTCGTTTTTATATCACCAAAAGTGCAGTCAGACGATGTGGATCTGTTAGTATCTCTCAAGTGAAAATTAAGCAGTGGTAAGTTTTATTGTCTATATATTAATTTACAACTATATGTTTGTTTTGAAAATAAGTAAATCTGGAGATCCAAAACTGAATTATGGATTTTGATAAGGCATAAAAACCCCACTCAAAGATAGAGCTCTAAGGCAAATGTTCTGTGCTTGTTTCAGGATAGATGGATGTCCAATGACCATATAGATACAATGCCAATTAGTAGACCCAAATATCATTCTCCTCCTTGTAATATTCCTTTGGTCAAAACAGGCCATGCAATACACAGAGGACATTAGATTGTCTGGGTTTGTGCATGCATATACGAGCTTCAGCACATGCTACATCACTCCACTTTTACTGGTACTCATCTGAAAGTCAAGTGAATGACCAGTATCTTCAGGGAAGTAGAAGTAAACAGAATAAGGCTGAAGAAGGTGAATTCTTACAAAGGACCACTCCATCCTCATTATAACAATAGGCAATAACTATAAAGGCGAATGAATTAACATGCTAGATGAGAAGGTGGAATTAGTTGTTAAACATGTCTTCTGAGGTGAAACTTCCCTGTTACTGTTTTCTGAATGTGATTGTCATTTCTTTTTGAATATTTTTCTAAGCATCTTTCCTGTCCTCTTATTTTGGACCCCATAATCAGTAACAATAAACTGCCAAGAGAAAATAATATATATATATATCCATAAATAATGTTTGGATGTAAGGTAACATATATAAAAACTGAATCATTTAATGTCTAATCAATCGCCAGCCCAGGATTGATGCTCGGGGCTGGTGCAACGAGATTTCCTGGGGGGAGGTAGGAGGGAGGGGGGTTCTGGAGGGGGAGCATATGTAAACCCATGGTGATATCATGTCATTGTTTGGCAAAACTAATAAAAAATAAAAATAATAAAAAAATAAAAATTAAAAAAAACTGAATCATTTAAAAGTTGATAGGTTTATTTTGACGCAGAATGATATCAGTGTATCTGACTATCAAGTACAGATGCTAATCTAACATTAAATAATGAGATCTTTTTAGCAATGGGAAAAAATATTGTTAGGAATTTATTGAATAACCTAGTCAAGCATCTCCATTCAGCTGGCAAAAGTAAAAACTGTGTCATCTTCAGCTTTGTATAATGCCTTTAAAATGGGTCAGCCACAGGATTAGGTAAAAATAAATGGTCATCAGTTCAGTTCAATCGTTCAGTCGTGTGCAACTCATGGTGACCCCATGAACCACAGCACGCCAGGCCTCCCTGTCATCACCAACTCCTGGAATTGACCCAACTCATGTCCATTGAGTCGGTGATGCCATCCAATAATTCCATCCTATGTCATCCCCTTATCCTTCTGCCTTCAATCTTTCCCAGCATCAGGGTCTTTTCAAATGAGTCAGCTCTTTGTATAAGGTGGTCAAGTATTAGAGTGTCAGCTTGAACATCAGTCCTTCCAATGAACACCTAGGACTGATCTCCTTTTGATGAACTGATCAGATCTCCTTGCAGTCCAAGGGGCTCTCAAGAGTCTTCTCCAACACCACAGTTCAAAAACATCAATTCTTTGGTGCTCAGTTTTCTTTACAGTCCAACTCTCACATCCATACATGACCACTGGAAAAACCATAGCCTTGACTAGACTGACCTTTGTTAGCAAAGTAATGTCTCTGCTTTGTAATATGTTTAGATTGGTCATAACTTTTCTTCCAAGGAGTGTCTTTTAATTTCATAGCTGCAATCACCATCTGCAGTGACCTTGGAGTCCCAAAAAATAAAGTCAGCCACTGTTTCCCCAACTATTTGCCATGAAGTGATGGGACCAGATGCCATGATCTTAGTTTTCTGAATGCTGAGCTTTAAGCCAACTTTATCACTCTCCTCTTTCACTTTCATCATGAGGCTCTTTAGTTCCTCTTCACCTTCTGCCATAAGGGTGATGCCATCTGCATATCTGAGGTTATTGATATTTCTCCTGGCAATCTTGATTCCAGCTTGTGTTTCCTCCAGCCCAGCGTTTCTCATGATGTAGTCTGCATTTAAGTTAAATAAGCAGGGTAACAACACAGCCTTGACGTACTCCTTTTCCTATTTGGAACCAGTCTGTTGTTCCATGTCCAATTCTAACTGTTGCTTCCTGACCTGCATACAGGTTTCCCAACAGGCAGGTCAGGTTGTCTGGTATGCCAATCTCTTTCAGAATTTTCCACCAATTGTTGTGATTCATACAGTCAAAGTCTTCAGCATAGTTAATAAAACAGAAATAGATATTCTTCTGGAACATCTTGCTTTTTTGATGATCCAGCGATGTTGGCAATTTGATCTCTGGTTCCTCTGCCTTTTCTAAAACCAGCGTAAACATCTAGAAGTTCATGATTCACATATTGTTGAAGCCTGGCTAGGAGAATTTTGAGCATTACTTTACTGGCATGTGAGTTGAGTGCAATTCTGTGCTAGTTTGAGAATTCTTGGGCATTGCCTTTCTCAGGGATTGGAATGAAAACTGAACTTTTCCAGTCCTATGACCAAAGCTGAGTTTTCCAAATTTGTTGACATATTGAGTGCAGCACTTTCACAGCATGACCTTTTAGGATTTGAAATAGCTCAACTGGAATTCCATCACCTCCACTAGCTTTGTTCGTAATGATGCTTCCTAAGGCCCACTTGACTTCACATTCCAGGATGACTGGCTTTAGGTGAGTGATTACACCATTGTGATTATCTGGGTTGTGAAGATCTTTTTTGTACAGTTCTTCTGTGTATTCTTACCACCTCTTCTTAATATCTTCTGCTTCTGTTAGGTCTACTCCATTTCTGTCCTTTACCGAGCCCATCTTCGCATGAAATATTCCCTTGGTATCTCTAATTTTCTTGGAGAGATCTATAGTCTTTCTCATTCTATTGTTTTCCTCCATTTCTTTGCATTGATCACTGAGGAAGGCTTTCTTATCTCTCCTTGCTATTTTTTGGCTCTGCATTCAGATGCTTATATCTTTCATTTTCTCCTTTGTTTTTGCCTCTCTTCTTTTCACAGCTATTTGTAAGGCCTCCTCAGACAGCCATTTTGTCTTTTTGCATTTCTTTTTCTTGGGGATGGTCTTGATTCCTGTCTCCTGTACAATGTCATGAACCTCCTTCCATACTTCATCAGGCACTGTCTATCAGATCTAGTCCCTTAAATCTATTTCTCACTTCCACTGTACAGTCATAAGGGATTTGATTTAGGTCATACCTGACTGGTCTAGTGGTATTCCCTACTTTTTTCAATTTAAGTCTGAATGTGGCAATAAGGAGTTCATGATCTTAGCCACAGTCAGTTCCTGGTCTTGTTTGTGCTGACTGTACAGAGCTTCTCCATCTTTGGCAAAGAATATAATCAATCTGATTTCAGTGTTTGTCTTCTGGTGATGTCCATGTGTAGAGTCTCCTCTTGTGTTGTTGGAAGGGAGTGCTTGCCATCACCAATGTGTTCTCTTGACAGAACTCTATTAGCTTTTGCCCTGCTTCATTCTATACTCCAAGGCAAAATTTGCCTGTTACTCCAGGTGTTTCTTGACTTCCTATTTTTGTATTCCAGTCCTTTATAATGAAAAGGACATCTATTTTGGGTGTTAGTTCTAAAAGGTTTTGTAGGTGTTCATAGAACTGTTCAACTTCAACTTCTTCAGCGTTACTGGTCAGGGCATAGACTTGGATTACCATGATATTGAATGGTTTGCCTTGGAAAGGAACAGAGATCATTCTGTCATTTTTGAGATTGCATCCAAGTACTACATTTCAGACTCTTTTGTTGACTATGATGGCTACTCCATTCCTTCTAAGGGATTCCTTCCCACAGTAGTAGATGTAATGGTCGTCTGAGTTAAATTCACCCATTCCAGGTCATCAGCAATCTGTCAAAAAATGGTGTTTTCTCATGCAAACCTATCCATGATATATGTAGACATGTATCTTACTTCTGTAGATATTTTCATTAATTATTATCTGGCCTTTTGACAAACATTTGACACTGTGAACATTCTTAAATTTAACCAAGTGTATGTAATATTGTGCCATCCAATTAATTACACTAAAGCATAGTTAGATTAATCAAATGCTTGTGAATTTTTCTCTATTTTTATTAGTCCTTTCTTCCTTTTTTCAGGAAAAAATTGTTTCAAAAAGTGAGTTAAATGCCAAAAATCCTAGAAATATTCACATTGAGTCAAGCTATATTCCAACATGATTGGGACACAGATTGATTAAAATATAGAATAAATAAAGGCATAGTAGATACAAAATATTTATGCTGTCTAAAACTTTCAAATAATTTGCTTAACCAAACAAAGCAGTTTCATTTGTCAAAGTGCATCCTCTGCAGTGTACTGTTCTCAATAACACTGACTCTCAGCTTGTCTATGAAACTAATAATAAAATGTTATTATCTTAAATGTACATTAAGATGATTTCCCTCTATTGCCTAGTTTTTAGTTATCTGTCAATAGTTCTTTTTGCTTAAATAACAATATTTTGTGTAATGTACCCATCTTGGTGGCTGCTACTTTATCAGAAAGCTGGAAAGCCAGTGAAATAAAATGGCTATTGTAGACTTATATGCTTTCCAAATACTTTGGAAAGGTGTATCTTGGCTAACTAGTCTAAACAGATTCAATCACTGGAAGTTTTAACTAAGAGGCACAAATGTATACTGAATGTTAGCATTAGGAAGTTAACTCAAAATATGTAATGTATTTTCCAGGATGTAGAGATGGTTAAGAATCCATTTTGTTCCAAATATAAGCTGAGGCAAAAGACACTCACTGGGAGAGTTCTGGATACTGGAGTGGGTATGCACAATAAAGCACAGATAATATCATCCTATTGCCCCTGAGAGAGGTGAAAATATGGCTTTGGACTCTTCTCTCCTATATAATCCTTTCCCTGATGTTGGGAGCCATTCTGGATCCACTGCCGGATGACAAAGTCACGGCACCACTCAAGAAGAAACTGCAAAGCAGCTTCTCTCCAGGATTGAAACCTTCCTTCCTGTTTCTATGCTTTTGTTGTGGCTAAGTCTGTTTCATTCTTTGATGGCTGGAGTTGTAGGGGCTTCCATGACGAAGTCATGAGAGCCTAGGGAAAAATAAAAATGATCCTCTGCCCCAGAGAAATATTCCCAAAATGATTAAATCTGCTGAGGCCCCTGGCTGATGGGTTCCTAACACTCAGCCAGGGAATAAGCCATATTCATTTGGAAAACAAGCCCTAAGCCTATTGTGACCTGGCTTCATGAGGAGATTATTATTGATGACTGGAACATTTGGGTCATGTATCAGGAAAAATTACAGAAACTAAGCCAATTGCCTTTTCTCCAAAGATTGGGATGCTAGAGATATTTGTACCCCCCAAAAGCTGACTGCAGACAAAAGGATATATGCAAGTCATATTGCAGGTGGTTACAGGGTAGACTGTAAAAGATTTGCCCTTGCCAGAAATAGTCTTGTGGTATGTGGGTAGATGGTAAACACACCACCACTGGCAATGGCTGTACTATGAGAAATCTTTGACCTTAGTGCTATAGTGCTTATTCACTGGAGCAAGACGTTGTATTCCCTGAAGTAGTAGACTTTACTAATCAACTAGATAGAACAATGATTTACGATGTCATGGATCATGTTTTCAATAAAATAAAAACAGGTTTCTGGGTAAAAATATAATGAGGATGCAACAGAGGACCAGGGAAAAACCTTTAGTACATTTTAGAATCAGGAGATACATCATCTGAATAGGAAAAAATTGCAAAAATAATTACAAAGGTTACTGACCTAAAACTTGTGCTATATAAGTAGAAACAAAAAGCAATAAAGAAGCAGCTGTATTTAGACCTTCAAGAGACTCCGTGTGATTCCTTCCCCTCAACTCCCTCTCCTCCTAACCCTAACCCTATTCCTTCCCCTCACCGACACCATTCACCTCGTTGGGCACTCCTGAACCCACTGGAGCAGGACTCCAGCACCTGGGAAAATAAAAGTCATGGTTTAATCCAATTATCTTCTCAGTGCACACTCTAACATCTGGCTGTATCTGCAGAAAAATCCACAGCCATGAAAGAGTAATCTCACTTTAAATTTATGAGCAAATATATCAAAAGAGTCAGCACTATTCGACATCCTCTGATATCCCCCGGTCTTTTCTCTCTTTCTTTGTTTATTCTCAACTTTTCTTTGTTCTCAAATCTCTAAAACTTCTTTGTCAATTTTAATTGATGCTTTAATTATTTCATTAAGAAATTATAAGCAACCAGATGAGACCCACTGCCGGGAGCCATCAGGATGCCCCCTCACTCAGATGACAAGGTCACACGAGACTGAGAAGGAAACAGCAAATCGGATTTTCCTTTGGGGCATCCCAAGGCAAGGCCCCTCCTGGTATTTTTCTTGGGAAGTTCTGTTTATGCTCTGAACATTAGCTCATGTCAGTAGGTCAGTCCCAGTTAGAAAAAATTCGTCCTGAGATAATTCCCTCAGACCTTATTTCCCTCAGAGGATCTGGGAAGGCAGATTCCCTTTCCGGAGGACAAAGGAGTAATAAGGGACATTTAAATAGATTACTATACCTCCTACTAGTTACTGGGGAGTTTACCAAGAGTTCTCTGGGGGTCATGGCAAAGCCACCACCAGAAGGGCTCGTACTTGGGTCACCTTTCCACATCGCCCCCCCCCCACCACTCCACAGAGGCGGCTCCCTTCCTTGAAAAAACCAGGTTGGAAAGGGACTTAAGAATGCTCATAACTGTGGCCAGCATAGTTGGAGACACTGATTGCTTTAGAGTAGTGTAGACAGGAATTCATTTTAGTAGTTGTAAGGTTAATAGGGTTTCATTGTTAAAGCAGTGCTGCTAAACTGTCTTTGTCCTCTTTTCTTTTTCCTTGTAAAAACCAAAATAGGTTAATAGAATAAAAAAGTTTCAAGCTTAATCCCCTCTCTCTAGCTTCTACATAGTTGCACCTAATAAGAGAAATGTAACCTTTCTATTTAGATTGATGTACTTATCCTAAGTATGCTGGAGACATTCAAATGGTAAACATACTATTGTTAAGTCTAATTATGCAAAAAGCTGACCTTTTGCAAGGAAAATGAGCTTAATGTTAAAGTTGTTGATGGTAGGCAGAAAACAAAAGATTGCATAGAATAGCTGTGATGTAATGGGGATTTTTTTTGCTATAAAACTGTTAAGTAACAAAAATAAAGAAAGAGACTTCTCCATCACCCCACAAAACTAACAGCAATAAAGAGAGACTGCTTCATCACCACACATCGACTCAGCTCAGTTCTTCCGCCGTCGCCACTCATCCCTCAAGACCCCCGGACCCGCTGGAGCTGGACCCCGGCAACCCACACACTTCTATAGTATAAAATAGGTCCAGCCACCTGCCCTAGAAAGGGTTTGTTCTTCCATTCCTTCTGGCTAATGGATAAGAATCCATGCTCTCGTGTGTCCCTGTTGCACTGGGTCCTAGTCTCTCTAACCGATCCAAGAGCTCTACTCTGGCCATCACTCCTCTTCCTCTTGCCCTATAAATTTCCCTCTCCATTTCACTACCCCACTGACATGTCTTCTCAGTCATCATCTGTAGATGGTAGAGACAGAGAAATAGAGAATTTCTACATGGATTTCTGATATCTCTGCTCCTCTGCAGAGAAACACTTTTTCAATGAGCTTCTGTATTTGCACTATCACTTTTGCAGCTCCTATTTCTCTCTTATCAATTCTTATCAAGGTCAACCATGGCTTTATTCTTTTCAAATCTGTGGTTATTTACCACACCTTATTAGCCTTGATCTCAGCCACATGTAATTCAACTCACCATTATGGCCTCCACAAAAATCATTCTTACTTAGCTTCTGTGGATCTGCACCCTTTAGGTTTTCCTCTTGCATTGCCACTGGCTATGCATTTGTCTCCTTTGCTTTTCTTCACTTTCTGACTGGTTTGATGGTTGAGGTACAACTAGGTTCTGTCCTCAATTCTCTTGCCTCCCTGTGTGGGCTCATCCATGGTCTATTTTATCCCTACTATAGAGTTGTTTGGTCTTGTCACTTACGATTCTTAAATGTCTGGCTAGTGCTCCAAAATCTCCCTTGACTTGCAGATTTATAACCAATTGCATAAATGGCATTTTCCCTTGCTGTCTAAAAGGAATTCAAATTTAATTGTCCTTAAATGTGTGTGTGTGCATGTGTATTTGTGTTTGTACTGCTCACATACGTTTCCAAATTTGAGTCCCCAGTGTTTTACATTTCAGTAAATGACTTTCCAAATGGTTTGTTTGCTTAGCTTATTTCTTTAATTTCCATATATCCTATGTCCAATCCACTACAAATTATTTCAGACAGTCTGATACCTTTAACCACTGGCACTTCTCTCATCTTGATTCAGACCACTATCATCTCTCTCTTGGACCCCTGTGGTAAGGTCCTAACTGACCTCCTGACTTCCACCTTGCTTCTCTATAATAATGAACCCTGCTTGTATGCTGAGTTGTATCCCGCTCTGTGAGACCTTATGGACTGTAGCTGGCTGGGCTCCTCTGTCCCTAGGATTCTCAAGGCAAGAATATGAAGTGGGCTGCCAATTACTCATCCTCATAGGTATCTTCCCGACCCAGAGATAGAGCCCACATCTCTAACAACTCTTAAATTGGCAGATGGGTTCTTTCTAATCTAATCTAAAACACTGGACCATTTTATGTCCAATCTTGAAAAATATTTTCTACTTAACTGTTGTACAAATGAAACTATTTTACTTATTTTTATATGAATCCACTAATATTGTTAATTCATTATTCTGACCTCAGTTGTAAATTTTGATCTCCCTCCTGGTTCTATCACCTAACAGTAACCAAGGTGTTACCTTCATCCTTAAGCGTTACTCAAATATATTTTCACACATCCACCTGTGTACATTTGAGTCAATGGAATACTGTTAAAATAAATGATGTTCATCAAAGGAAGAACTATTTAGCACCTAACATCCAGAATCATTGGAAAGGAACTGTCAAAACAACATCAGACATTTGAATTCATATATTACCACTTTTTATGTTATATGATTGTGTTAAATTATTATAAATTTTTGAAAATAACTATTGATTTATGGTAGAAATATGCCAAGTGAAAATTTCCATTTAGAAATCTAGTATTATCACAATGTTGTATGTTTAGGCCAATCTGTGGCTGGCTTTTATTTATGTTAGTTTTTAAATTTTAATTATAAAAAAATCTGGAGATGAATACCTTATCCAAGACATATACAAAATTGATTGATTTATTATTATTTTAAACTTTATTTTGTTGATATATAGTTGCATAGTTGTGTTAATTTCTTCTATTCACCAAGGTAATTCAGCTATACATATGCATTCTTTTTCATATTTTCTCCATTATAGTTTAGCATAGGATATTGAATATAGTTACTTGTGCTATGTGGTGACTTTGTTGTTTATCCGTGATTTATTTATTATATGATTATCATCTATAATAATAAATTTTAGTTCAGTCGTCTTTCTACACATTGTGGACTTCAGTTCAGCCTGGTCTGCTGGTTAAACCCATTCAAGAACTTAGGAATCCATTTGTGAATTCTTTAGATAAGTCAAGAAGACAAAGTACTGATAAAATGTAATCACAACTCATGTCTTGATTTCAAGATGTCCCTTTAGAAAGACATGATACAAACCACAAGAAATGTATACATTGATGAGGAAAACATTAGAGAACATATGAAATGTGTCACAACTGCCTGAACACACAACACTCAGTAAACTAAGTTCTATAACAAACATGAAGCTGATATATAATTTAGAGCTGGATAGTGTGATATCTTAAGTAAAAATCAAAAGGATTAGATTTGCTTATTATTGCATCAAATTACTTAAGCATTTAATATTCCAGTTGAAGAATTTCTTTATACTTCGCTTAATCAGTTTCAAAAGAACAATATAACTAATTTCTATGCCATTTTCATTGTACTGGAAAAAGCTAAGTCTTTTTTATTCAATGTGATTTTCTCCAAATTTGTTTTTACATAACTATCTAGATGCTAATCATATTCAAACTTCTCACCTTTCCCATTTGGTTTTAAATTTTTATTATTAATAAGCTTTCAAATGTTCTCTGAAATATCTATGGGCACTCTCTCAGAGAGGATTTTTAAAAGTGAAACATAGATCAGACTGATGGAGAAATAATTTCAACTGCATTTTATAGAACATTTTATCCCCAATTATATAGGCTGAATGTAATCAATGGAAAGTTTGTCACCATCTGGTTTTTGTAAAGAAATATCAAGAAGGAAAAATCAGTTACATTGAAACATAAAAGCTGCAAAAATGTTCTTCACTTTGTAACGTGCAGAAACAGCACATTTAACATTTGAGAATTGTATACTAAGAAAATGCACACCATAAGTGAAGGTGTCAGTGACAGGTAATAACCAATATATTTAAACAGCCTCAAGATGGAAGAAAAATTATTTGAACTAATAATATGTTCTCATGGAGAGTAGAAGAGTAAAATCATATTTTATTTATCATGTACTTTAAGCAAAATAAGCCTATAGTAAGTCAGTGAGAAAGATGACTGGATCGATTTTCAATTACAATCAAGAAACTGATAATAAATATATTTCTTAACTTGAGATAGTTATTTTTTTCTTTCAGTAGTCTTATCTACAATTTGGAAACATTACCATAAATTTGTCTATCATATTATGATCTGGAAAATTTGGATCTGTAATAATTTGACCAGAGGCTTTTTATGCAACATTACAACCCAATATAAACCTAAAAGAAAGTATGCGTGGCTTTCTAGATTCACATATGAAAACGTATTGCAATCAAATGTTAACAGTTGTTGAAGTTTCAGTCTTAAACAGTAATTAATCTCTTTCTGAGTTCTCTTATTGCTCAAGAACTGTGTTAAATGCATTATTTAATCCTTACAAATACCACACTGAGAAATATTGACTCTCAATAATGTAAAATATTCAAATAAAAATTACTATATAAAGTAAATTTCTAAAAAGCAAAGAGAAGTAAGCTATTATAGTATTATAGACTCAAATAGAAATATTTGAAGTATATGTATACTAAAAGAGAGCCCAGAGTCCTTGGTTCCTGCCTTAACTTACTGTGTGAATGTTGGCAGCCATTTTAAAAATCTTAGCTTTTATGCCTTCTGGTTGTTATTAAAAATGAATTAATAATCTAATAGTTGTGAAAGTGTTTTGAGACAATACCTGATAATTCTCATTTCTCATTGATAATATTTTAATACATTTGTTGGGTGGTCCTAATATTTAAATCCAACTCTTTTGGAGCAGCTTTCATGTTTATGTAAAATCTATCACACATCTATTATCTGTAAGTGGAAGATAAACACATACAGTGTTTAATGTTTACCAAATCCTTTACAGAGCTTTCAAAAATGAGAGGAAAAAAATTTAGTGTAATTTTATTAACAAATAGTGAATTTATGAGTGTACACCTTTTAATTCCTGATATGTGTTATATATTGGCTTATACATAGGATTCTTCAGTTCACAGTTTAACTAGGGAGGAGAATGACACAAAATTATATTCTTAACTTGATTACAGTTCAATGCAAATTAGGAAGCTCAATTTATTTTGTCATCAAATCAGAAAATTTTAATATACCTCTACTGAAATGCAGGGGATTAATAAAATTAGTTTTGAGGTTGTGGGTACAGGATGCATTCAGAGGAATTGGAAATTCTGAGTGTCAGTATTTTGTCCAAGTTATTAATTTCACCACCAATCTGTAATTTCATTTAGCTAATACTGACTAAAAGCAAAGCAGAACAGAACAGAGCAAACAAACCAACACCTGGGTACTCTTTTCCAAAAGTTGACATATTCATCAATATAATTATTTTTCAAGAAATGGCATACAAGTCTGTTTCAATTTAAAACAAAACCTTCACACTGATGCCCTATCCCTCCCTCAAAAAAGGAAATCTAAAAGCCTACATATATTAGCACAGGACATTTATTTATATATTTTAAAATATAGTTGGCAGCTTAGTTTTCTATCCTAAGTTCTCTACTTAAAAAATAATAACAATCAGGTAAGAGAATCAATCGATTAATCAGTTAGCCAAATGAAATGTAAATGTCTCTCTAGATTATACCAAAGAAAAAGATAGCATGTCAGATTTCATTCAAATCGCGCACACAGAGGTATAAAAAAGCATATTTCCCAAGTTGTTACTGTTTGTGATGCACATTTAAGTGCACAGAACATTTGCCTTTATGGCAGTTTTATTCTCAGAGAGTAAATGGCAAAAGAGTTTCTGTTCGATTGATTTTCTCATAAAAGGTTAATTCCGTACTCCTCTTAGCATAGGTTATATCTTGAGTTTCTTACTACAGCTTACCACTATATTCTGAGTGTGTAAATTCTGCTTAGTATGCCAGACTGATCTGGTGTTGAAGTGAGAGGAGTTTTTGTTATGTGTAGACATGTGTACTGCAGCAGTCAGAAAGCCATTTGGGGGTGGGGGATGGGAAATTAAGGCAAAACTCTCATGACAGTTATTAGTTGCCATTATATAAAATGGAATGTTCAGTTCTATAGTTAGCATCATCATAAAAGAATTTGATGCCAATATTCCCTGGTGGCTCAGATGGTAAAGAAACTGCTTGTAATGCAGGAAACCTGGGTTGGGATTCTCTGGAGAAGGGAATGGCTACTCACTCCAGTATTCTGACTTGGAGAATTGCAAAGAGTCGGACATGATTGAAAGACTTTCACTATCGCTATAATGTTCTATATCTTATTATAGACAGTTTCTTCATAATCAAATCAATGTGAGTCTAAATAAATTAGAAAAATTCATGTTCAGAGATGTCTGTTTTATCTAGTTTCAAAATTGTAAATCACTAAAGAAAATTCTCTGTGAGTTCATGTCTATATTTACCAGTCAGTAGTAATGCTGAGTATACCAAGGAGGCATTTAAACATTTAAAACAAACAATGGGAATAATATATAGATAAATAGATAGATAGATATAAATAAAGATATAGTTTAAATGGGGCTTCTCTGGTAGCTCAGAAGGTAAAGAATCTGCCTGCAATGCTGGATACTGGGTTCAATCCCTGGGTGGGGAAGATCCTCTGGAAGAAGGAATGGGCTACCCACTCCAATATTCTTACATGGAGAATCCCATGAAGAATCTGCCAGAGGAGCCTGAGGGACTAAAGTCTATGTGATAGCAAAAAGTCAGACATGACTGAGCTGCTAACATTTTCACTTTTATATGTATTGACACAGAGATATAATTATATACATAAATGTTTCTTAATCTGGAATTGAACTTTAGTTTTAAAATAATGAATACAGGCTTAAATGCAAATGCCAAACATGAATTTGACAAACTCAATATGTGAAATAAGACTTTGCTTAAAGTTCAAATAATTAATTAATAATGCAAACCCTCCTTTATTTAACTTTTTACAAAGCTTTTGCTATTACTTTTCAGTACTTTTTAAACTCTTTTGAGTTAATTATAGAGTTGTCTGCAGTTGTCAAAAATAATACAGAGAGATTTCATGCATCCTTTGCTCATTTTTACCAATGGTAATGGTTTATAGAACTATAGTACAACATCATAACCAGAATTACAACTTTGACACCATCCACTGATCTTACTCAGATTTTCCGTTTCATTTCTATGCATCTGTCTGTGAGTATATGTGTTTTGTTCTATTCAATTTTAGAACACATGTAGGACCCTCTATTCACCATCATAGCCAAGAAGATAGAATAGTAAAAATCTGAAAATATGTTTAAAATTAATTTTAAGACACTAGTATATTTTTTAAATCAGAAGTTAAAAACTATTACTGAAAAGATTCGATAATGCATTTTTTAGTCTTTTCATGCCATGCTGTCCCTGTTGTAAAGACTCAATTTTCCTTTCGTATCTTAAAGCAAACAACAAAAATTCATAAACTAATAGTGTGGTAGTGTTCCAATAAAATTTTGCTTAAAAAATCAACGGTATCCTGGATTTGACCTAGAGGTTTTTGGCTGTTGATTCCTATAAGATTTTCAAAATCGCTTTTTATTAAATCCAAAAGTAATAACATTTTTTAGAGACACATGTAATCCATTGTTCATTGCAACACAATTTACAATAGCTACAACAGGGAATCAACCTAAATATCCATCAACAGATGAATGGATAAAGAAGGTGTGCTACATATATACAATGGAATATTACTCAGCCATAAAAAGAATACATTTGAATCAGTTCTAATGAATCTAGAGCCTTTTATACAGAGTGAAGTGAGTCAGAAAAAGAAAGATAAATATCATATTCTAATGCATATATATGGAATCTAGAAAAATGGTACTGAGGAATTTATTTACAGGGAAGCAATGGAGAAACAGACATAGAGAACAGACTTAGGGATGTGGGAAGAGGGGAGGAGAGGGTGAGATGCATGGAAAGAGTAACATAGAAACTTACATTACCATATGTAAAATATATAGCCAACGGGAATTTGCTGTATGGCTCATGAAACTCAAACAGGGGCTCTGTATCAGTCTAGGAGGTGGGATGGGGCAGAAGATGGGAGGGAGGCTCAAAAGAGAGGAGATATATGTATACCTACGGCTGATTCATGTTGAGGTTTGACAGAAAACAACAAAATTCTGTAAAGCAAGTATCCTTCAATAAAAAAAATAAATTAAAAAAAAATAAAAGTAAATAAATATTTAAGGAGGAATTTTGTTTTGATATTTTTCTATTTGAAAATTATTAAATATGAATTGTTAGCAGTCCTTGAACATAATATTTTGACTTGTTCCTTACTTTAGGTCATTATTTGAAAGAATATAAGTTGCTGAAACTGCACAGAAAATATAATCCACAATTATAAGAATTAATTTTAGTCATCATGATATTAGGCCTTCAGCTTCATGGAATCTTTCTTATGTCCAAAGTTTGGTCAATTGTGCACTAATAGCACAAGCAATTTATTATAGATTATTTACTTCCTTTCTGTTGAAGGAAGGCAAAATACCTTATATATATATAAGGCAAAATACCAAAACAAATCAACCAACAGAAGACTGACAAATTTTGAGACCTAGGAAATGTATTAACCCCTGGTAAATCACCCAGTTATTATAAATTAAATTGTAATACTAAGTATGATAAATAAATTTTGAAGCAATCATAGAGCAAAGAAATATGCTTAGTATAAGTCTGAAGAACAAAAGCTTTTCAAACCATTGTTTAACAAAGTAACTCATAAGGAAGGCAACATTTCTGGTTATATCCAGTTCATTTAATTCCATGCTGATTTACATATTGAGTAGTACTATGCCTAAGCTTCCAGTAATACAGCAGAATATTAAATATAGCAGATTTTTTTCTCACCTCTTGATATTTAATTTCATTTGTTTCCATATTAGAAATTGCTGGTTGTCAGTTAGACAAACTTCAATGTTAGAATGATTCTAAGTTAACTTAATTGCATATTATTTACACAGCTCTGTATCATGTGTCTGTGGAATAGTAAAATTTTCACTTTCATTTCAATTCAAACTGACAGAAAAAAACTCTTTTATGAAGATTAAAGCAAAGTATTAATACAATTCATTGTAGCTCTCTATAAAATAGATTAGATATTCTTTCTGTAAAAGAAGAAAATCTAATATCATCAATTGTGTATTCAAAATGCACAGAGTTCACTTTGGTAAAGAAACTATTCTTACAATTTATCTCATTTATATGAAAGGACTTCTAGTAGCACAATGATTACAGACTCTTCCATCTTAATGCGTTTGAATACTTATTCAATGACGTTTGTAAAGAAAAAACAGCAATGGGTACATAGGCAACACTGTGTGATACTACAAATTAAAGCTAACAATTAAAATATCATACAAGCTTTTAAATATAAAATTACTTTGGCAGCATTCTAAGAGTTTGGGATGTGGAACCCATTTAAGATTAGAAATCAGATTGATCACTGACCTTTTTGAATGATGGAATTTCTATATACTCAACATTTCAAATTTCAGTCTGGGTTAACTATTAATAAATAAATATTCTTTCTAGTATAAATAAATAAACAAGAAATATATTTATAAATAAATGAAAGGCATTAAAGATATTTAATGATTTATTTATCTAGCATGTTAAAATAATTTGTCAAATTACTAATTCAGCAGTACTTTTCCATAAATAACTCCCAATGATTTTTAGTACCATGGAAGTAAATACTGCTAATCTTTTAATTTTCAGTTATTGTCATCTGAGATTTACTAATTGGGTTTAGCATGAGTTCTTCGTAGTTATTTCAGTGGGCAACTACCAGTTCTGTGTAATTTGAATTAGGGTGGTGCATGCTGAAGGCATCACTTTTAATCAGGAAGAAATGAAATGTTATCACAGGATGGCTTGGCATTCACTCTTCTCTCAGTTTCACTCCAGGTGCAGTTCACTGGGTGGAATTGGCTGGTTAACTGAATTGGCCACTCTGTGTCCCTAAGAAAACTGCCATGATTGGGAAGCCATATGGTGCAATGCTGTAAAGCTATATTAAATTTTGAGTCATAGTTTGGCCAGCTTTGTTCTCATAACAGATTGTATCCATACAAATTTCTGTTCACTTACTAATCACAAGTGTCTTTAAGCCCATACTTCTCTGTTTTTTTAGAGACTTTCAGCTAGTGATGCTAGAGTTTAATAACTTTAAGGGCACTAGTTATGAAGAAGGAATAAATAGAGGATGGTGGCTCTTTAGGCTCACCCTGCATTTACCTTTGAAGAAGCAGTCTTCATTGTGGACAATGGTAATCTTGTGTTTCTTCAGGCAAGCAGCTCTGTGCACCTCACAGTGGTTTTCATAAAATTCCCCATCAGATCCACATACAGGTTTGTAGTGCCGATTGCAAAGGTCCATACAGGCACACTCCGCCTGCCCTGTCTCTCTGCTGAGAACACAGTGCCTTCCCAAACCACAGTATTTGTTTTCACAAGATCCCAAAGAGCCATCTTGAATCAGGATCCCTGTAGACAAAAAAATAACAGAGAAAATCACTTGGATTTATAGATTTGTGTATCCAAATAATATTCTGATATCAAGTTTCAAGAGATTAGGAAAAAATAAATCTAACAGAAATATAATCAGGGCTCAGTTGTTCTTAACAGAAGGGATTTTTATCAGAACCAGACTTCAAACAAAATGCTCTTGACACTGTCCCCTTCTTTCACTTTTCTCCTTGAGCTCTCACCTCCCTACTCAATGAGTATTGCAGTCCTAAGGACAAGGGCTCTAAATTTAAACTGCTGAACTCAAATTTTCTGCCAATTATTAGCTTTATGCCCTTGTGCTTAAAAATTACTTCCCTGTGCTAAATTATCCCATCTATAATATGAGGTTGATAGTATAGACCATGTCCTAGAGTTGTACTAAGTGGTACATGTACTGATCCACAGGACACACAGTCCTGGCATATAGGAAATATTTAACAAATGCCAACTTTTATATTAGCAGAATTCTGGTGGGAGAAAGGAAATGTATGTATGTAAAGTGGGAAATAGGAGAGAATAGGAATGAGAAAAAGTGTCTTGAAAACTTTTTGGGTTCTAACATCTGAACCTTTCTTGTTTTGACCTTTGCCACTTGGCTATCACTGATACATTTCATGACTAAATGAACAAATCATGAAGAATTTTAGTGTTTTTACTTGTTTAATCTAACAATCTACATCTGCCTCAAAAACATAGGAGAATCTAACAGTCTTGCAGTAAAACCAAACTAAGCAATTTCATTCTTAGGCTTTTATAGGTAAATCTGAGAACATTATGTAACTGAAAAAAAAGTAAAGTGTACATATATGTCTATGTATCTATCAATAGAAATATAGGGAGAAAAAATATATATCAAGGAATAATATATATTTACATATATACATATGCATAAATGTGTGTAGATACATTTACCACTACTGACCCATACATGGCAAAAAATAAAGTTTGAGAGGTTGTAAACCCTGTGACTCAATGGTAAAGTATCTGCCTGAAATTAAGGAAATGTGATTTCAATCCCTGGGTCAGGAACATCCACTGGAGGAGGAAATGGCAAACCACTCCAGTATTCTCACCTGGAAAAAATCCAATGAACAGAGGAGTCTGGGGGGGAGGGGGCTACACTCCATGGAAGCATACCTTGGTTGGGTATCTAACACATCTAAAACTTGGTTTCCTCATATGAAAATTGGGGGTTATAGTATATCCTCAAAGGGTTATAAAGATTAAAGGGCTTGTGAGGGAGAGATCAAGATAACAGATTAGGAGGAACCTGAGCTCAGCATCCACCACAAACACATCAAACTAAATATACATTAGAAAGACTCTTGCTGAAATCTATGTGGGACTAGCAGAAGAACTCTTCTACACCAAGGCTATAAACAAAGATCCACAAAGCATCTAATTGGAAGGGAGGAGCAGGGATCAGTCATGAACCCACATTCCTATCTGAGAATACAGAAGAAGAATGAATATCACAGGTATGGGGAATTCTCCCTGGGGAGCAAGGGATTCATGCTACATATTAGATACCCAGCCCAGGGGTCCAACAGGAAGGTTAGCTCTCTTACCTTGTTTGACAGCCCAGTGGGGCTTACCAGAGGGCTGTCAGAAACTAAGGCTCCCCAGTCAAAGAATATACACTCAGACCTACTCCTGGTTACATAGAAGCAGCAGATTGAAACTCCCTGAGATTCGGGTCAGCCTGCCAAGACTTCTCCTGCCCATCCGCAGCTTGCATGGCCTCCTGCTCTAGCCAATCTTGTTCCTGTGCTATTCCCCACTAAGCAATGAAAGTGCAAACATTTGGAGGGAAAGGGTCCAGTGCAGACTCCAGCCCTGCCTCTGACCAGTGTGAAAGCAGTCACTGCCAGCTCAGGAGTCTCATGCTAGCCTATGCATTCTTGAGAGGGGACAGGGTAAGCTCAGTGGTGTGACACCACTTTTGCAACCCCAAGTCAGCCTCTAAAAACGTGTGCATCCCTGGGAGCAAGTGAAGTCAACACAGAAGTGCAACCCCAAGCACTCAGGTGCTGATCATATCCCAAATCAAAGTGGACCCAGGAGAAATCAGATCCCTCAGAGCTCCTGCTTTAGCCTGTTGAGTCCCAAGATTGCCCCAGTCAGGACAGTAACAGTTATTGAGCAAAGAAGGTGCCCTGACTTGCATCTGCCTCTGGTTTTGGCTCACCAACTTCAGCCCTACGTTATTTGATGTTATTATGGCTGAAAATTTTCTGAACCTGAGGAAAGAAACAGATATCCAGATCAGGAGGCACAGGGGGTCCCAAACAGATGAACCCAAAAATACCCATAGAGATATATCATAAATGGCAAAGAGAACAGCAAAGAGTCACATAGAAGGGGAGCCTCATAAGGTTATCAGCTCATAGCCCTGCAGAAACTTTTCAGGCAAGAATGGAATGGCATATATTCAAAGTGGTGAAAGGAAAAACCTGTAACCCAAGATACTCTACCCAGCAAGGTTATCATTCAGAATTGAAAGAGAGGTAAAGAACTCCTTAAACACGCAAATGCTAAAAGAATTGATCGATATTAAACTGACCTTACAAGGAGGATTGAAGTCTCCTTTAAGTGAAAAAGAAAAGGCAATAAGAAATTATAGGGTGTTAAAATCCCCAATAGAAAAAGCAAGTGCATAGTAAAGGCTGTGGATCTAGCACTTAAATAATGTAGTATAAAAGTTAAAAGACCGAAGTTATAAAATCAACTATAGTTACAATAAACAGTTAGGGATAGACATTAAGAAGTAAAATATGAACTCAAAAAGTATATTATGTGTGTAGGGAATAAAAAATATACAAGTTTAAGAACATATTTATATTTAAATGACTATAGGGGTGAATCAAGTAGATAGAGATCAACATATATGAGCTTTATGGTAATCATAAAAGAAAAACCTATAATAAGAAAAAAAATAAATAAATATACAAAAACTAGACAGAACAGAACACAAATATAACACTGAAGAAAAACATCAAACAGCAGAGAAGAGACAAAAAAAGGAACTAAAGCAAAAGCAAAATTCAGAAAATAAATAACAAAATGGCAGTATTTACATGCATTATCAATAATCACTTTAAATGTCAACAGACTAAATAATCCAATCCAAATATAAAGGAGAGAAGGAGTTAAAAACAAGGACAACAGCAGCAAAAATAGAACCCATCTATGCTGCTTACAAGATGATCAGTTTATAGCTAAAGACACAAAAAATCTGAAAGTGAGGCATGGAAAAATATATTCCATGGAAACAGAAACAAAATATGCTGAATAGCCTTTCTATTTTAAAGTGGACTTTAAAACAAAGTTTATAATAAAAGACAAAGAAAGACATATAAGGATAAAGGATTCAATACAATAAGAAGGTATAGCATTTTAAACATAAATTCAACTAATATGAGTGCTTAAATATATAAAGCAACAATAAACAGGAATGAAGGAAGAAATCAGTCTTTTATCAATGGACAGATCATCCAGACAGAATATTAAAAAGGAAACAGTACCATACTCTCTTAATGACTGTGGATTTGTAGTATAGCCTAAAGTCAGGTAGGTTGATTCCGCCAGTTCCATTCTTCTTTCTCAAGATTGCTTTGGCTATACGAGGTTTTTTGTATTTCCATACAAATTGAGAAATTATTTGTTCTAATTCTTTGAAAAAGACCTCTGGTAGCTTGATAGGAATTGCATTGAATCTATAGATTGCTTTAGGTAGTATACTCATTTTCACTATATTGATTCTTCCAATCCACGAACACGGCACATTTCTCCATCTGTTTGTGTCCTCTTTGATTTCTTTCATCAGTGTTCTATAATTTTCTATATACAAGTCTTTTGATTCTTTAGGTAGAAATACTCCTAAGTATTTTATTCTTTTTGTTTCGATGGTGAATGGAATTGTTTCCTTAATTTCTCTTTCTGATTTCTCACTGTTAGTGTATAGGAATGCCAGGGATTTCTGTGTGTTGATTTT